>CAUYSK010077685.1:0-66908 GCA_963575035.1 Avahi laniger | reverse complement strand
GAAATTAATTGGACAGCTAAAAATATATAGAAAAAATTAGCCGGGCATGGTGGCACATGCCTGTAGTCCCAGCTACTCGGGAGGCTGAGGCAGGAGGATCGCTTGAGCCCAGGAGTTTGAGGTTGCTGTGAGCTAGGCTGATGCCACGGCACTCGCCCCGGGCAACAGAGTGAGACTCTGGCTCAAAAAAAAAAAAAAAAAAAAAAAAAGAAGCATCTGGGGCTGTGGGGCTTGGCCTGGAGCAGCTGGGACTTGCCCAGGCCGGGTGGCAGTGGGGTCCACTCGCGGCAGGGCGGGAGGTTGCGACAGACTCTGTAGCCGACGTCTGGGCGTCAGCAGCCCAGGGGGCCTCGGCAGCAAACGCCCGAGAACTGAGGGACGAGGGCTCCTGCCGGGCACAGAGCCAAGGCCAACACTGTCCTGAGCCCCGCAGCCCACCTGAGAGCCCAGCAGGACACCAGCAGGTACACTCTGCAGGTGACAAGCCGGGCTCATCTCAGAAAGCCCGGGTGTGTGACTCTATAGATGCAGGACCAGTGTTTCATGAACTTCAATTCTATTTATGAGAAGAACTCAGCAAACTAGGAACAGAAGGGAACATCCTTGCCTGGATAAAGGGAGTCTATGAAGCAGCCGTCAGCCAGCTTAGGACTGAACGCTGTGTGCTCCTGCGAAGAGGTTGCGCGGCTGGGAGCCCGAACGTTCCAGGTGTCGAGGAAAACATCACAGGCATCAAGCTGGGAAAGGGGACATGAAACCTTATGACTCACTGACAATGTGATTAATGCCGTACAAAGCCATAAAGAATGTGGCCGGGTGTGGTGGCTCCCACCTGTAATCCCTGCACTCTGGGAGGCTGCGACGGGAGGATCACTTAAACCAGGAGTTGAGGCTGCCATGTGAGCTGTGATGAGACCACTACAGTCCAGCCTGGGCTACAGAGCTAGAGCCTGTCTTCAAAAATAAAAAAAAGAGAGAGATAAGTTATTTAAAAAATCAGTTGTTTTCCTATACTGACAAACAGAAATGATCATTTAAAAAAATCACAATAGCATACAAAAATGTCAAATTCCTTGGCATAAATCTAACAAAAGAAGTTCATAGGCAAAAAGCATAAAACATTATTTATTTATTTAATTTATTTTTTTTAGAGATGGGCACACGGACAATGGCTCGGGAATCCGGGAATCTGACAGGGCAGGTGCCGGCGAGTGCGGGTCGCCAGGGCCCCGCGCTGCTGGCCACACGCACACCCAGGCTGGACACGTGCAGAGCAGTCCTGCCCACAGGGGCCCCAGCCTGGAAAATGCCCAGTGTCCACTCTAGGAAGACGGCACCCGTGTCAGCCATGCAGGGCAGGGCCCCGGGTGGGAAGGACACACCCCCTCGGTCAGACGTCAGAGCCAACTCCGGACGAGGCTCAGAGGTGTGCCCGGGTGGCTGAACAGGCAGGGACCCCAGGGACAGGACAGGGTCGGGGTTGGGGATGTGGACACGTACACGGAAGGGACAGGATGGGGATGGGGATGGGATGGGGACAGGTGGGCAGAGCGTGAGGGCACAGTCCGATTCTCCCCAAGCGGAGCAGCTCCAGGGTGTCACCCACCCTTGTTCCCGCAGCCACACCTGTTTGCTTTGTGTCTATTCTACATGTGGGTTTTACTTCACAGTAAATAAAGCGTTTAAGGCAGAGTTCCAGATGTGCGAGACGGGAGAGTTCTGGAGAGGGAGGGCGGTGGCGGCTGCACGACAGGAAGGTGCGAATGCCCTGAGCGTGCACTGAAAAATTGTTACCGTGGTAAATTTCATGCTATCTATATTTTACCACAATTTTTAAAAGAGCAGGGCAGCCCTATTTTTTTTTTTTATCAGTTTTACTGAGTTGGGATTTCCCTTTGCAGGTGGGGAGCTTCCCATGCCACCTCCAGCAGCCCCACGTCCAGCGTCTGTGGTCTTTGCTCCACACCCCTCCCCCTCAAGTCAGCAGGTTCTGCCCTGGGGGTGGGTGAGGGGCCAACCCTGCCCCCCCACCCCCATCACTCCACCTTCCTCAGGGGCCTCCCTGCAGACAAGGCCCAGCCCAGCAACAGGCTGGCCTGGGAAAGTCCTGCAGGAACAGGGCAGGCCAGGCCGCTCCTCTGATAACTGCGCAGTGGCCTCCAGCCCTTTGGAGTCAAAGCCAAAGCCCACCACACCCTCCCGGACCCCAGCCCCACGGGCCTGCGAAGGCGTCCCTGCCTGGGTGCCTCCGCCTTGACCTGCACCTGCTCCCCAATGGCCCCAGGCCCTCCCTCCTCTCCCGACATTTCCCTGTGGACAGGATCATTACTGTCTGTCCTCGACATTGTAGGTCCCAGAGCAGGGGCCGCCTTGGTCTTGTCCATGGCTGTAGCCAGTGAGCGATGGGTCCCCCACAGTGGCTGCCCCAGTGGTTCCAGGGCCAGTCGTGCACTAGCACACGGGGGTCACCAGCCCACGTGACTGTGGGGACCCCCTGGAAAGCGCCCCCCCATCTTTCAGGCTAGAGCTGGAAGGAGGACCTGCAGCAGGTGTGGAGGGGGCAAGGCTCTGCCATGCCAGGCCCCAGCACAGCTACCACCATGGCCACCACCACAGCCACGCTGACGCACATCTCAAACAATCGCTGGCTTCCTGTTCGTATGACATAAGAAAAACAGGATGTTGAGAGGCGTTGAATGAATGAGATAAGCGTGTTCTGTGACATTCTGCAAAGCCCAGGGGCTTGGCAGCAGGAGGGCGGGGAAGCCTGGAAGGGGCCATGGGGAAGGCAGCCTGCCCAGCATGCAGCGCCCAAATGCCCCACTCAGGGCACCGTGCAGGAGCGCCGGGTCCAGGAAGGGCGGGTGGGCTTGGGGCTGGCGCAGAGGGACCTCCCAGACCTGCCCTACTGGCCTGGAAGCCCCACCAGCCTCCCTGTGGCCGCTCCCTCATGTGGTGGCTTCTGGGGGGGCCTTTTGTGCACAGGGTGGACATTAAGCTAATACTCCGCCCTGGCCTCTGGCCCCAAGCCCTCCCACCCCGGGCCTGGGGCTGGGCCAGGCCCAAGTTCACAGCTAATGCTGCACGGACAGCCTGGACCTGCAGGCGGGAGGCTGGACGGCAAGTCTGGGACAGGAAGACAGATGGCCTCTGGCCGGGAGCCTGACCCTTGACCTAGGTGCCGTTTCAGGAACCCATGGGGTGGGAGGCAGTGTGGGACAGCTGCATGTTTGGCGGACACTTAAGAGGAGCTCAGGCTCAGGAGACAAAGTCTCACGGGTTCCCCAAGTGTGGAACCATGCCCATGGAGCTGCCCATGGAGACCCCGCCCGAAGCAGGGCCCACAGGTGTGTTCTGAGAGGCACATGCACTGCCCGCCAACCACGTGCCAGGAGGACACCACTGCATCGAGTCGTGTCCTGGCAGCCTCCTGGGCTTCCCAGGGCCCCCCTCCAGCCCAGCCCATCTCTGGTCTCAGATGCCTGTGCTGGGCCCCAGGGCGGGGCTTGGCCCTTCCTGTGCCCAGGTGGGTGGCAGTGCTGGGCACAGCAGGACAGAAAGAGCAGGGAGACAGGCATCCCTGTGACTCCCCAAGCCGAGTGGGCAGCATCCATCATCCACACAGGCTTCGCCCCCCAGGGCCTGGCGGAGCCTCAGGCACCGGGAGCCCTGCTGGCTCAGCCAGTGCACAGCACTGCCACTTGTGGGTCCTGCGCCTCTGCTCACTCCCACGTCCGCCGACTTGCTTCATCTGGAAGCTGAGGGCCTTGGAGACAGTCTGCCTGCTCTGGCATGGCCTGCTCCCGAGGCCTTGACGCCCACACTGCCTCTGCTGGCAGTGGGCACGGGGCAGGGACACCCACCACTAGCTGCCGGGACTGTCCCGTGAGGTGGAGGAGGAGGAGGGCAGCGGGCGCCAGGAGGAAGAGGCAAACTGCACACGCGGAGAGGCCAGGAGAGGCGGCTGGAAAGCTCGGGCAGCCCGGGATTGAGCTGGGTAGACGCACACAGAGGTAACACACAGAAATCTTCACATTTCATTTGCAACTACAGGCCAGAAAACCTGGTGGTAAAAAACAGCCTACTTATGACAGGAGTTTTAAAGATGAAATACCTGTTTTAAAAAAGTAACCAAAAAAGTGCAAATAGTGCCCGTGTCACAGATGAGAAAACCCAGTCCAAGTCAGGGCTGAACCCAGGCCTCGTCCCAGCTGGTTCCACTGTACCGCTATCCGTTTCTATTTGTTTTTTAATTGCTTTTTTTGCCATCTATAAAGGCAATTTATGGTAGAATATTTGAAAAACTAAATAGATTTGCAAATTCTGAAAATTCAAAGCAAAAGAACGTTATTAAAAGCCACAGTGGCCTCATGACCAGGTCCTGGGCGTTTCTCCTTCTCCCTGCGGTGACCGCCCCGTCCGTCTGGCTGCCCTTCCGGTCTCCCCTCCGAGGCCCCGAGGGTCCAGCCGCGCCCCCCGCAGCACGTGGCAGGACTCGGCGCCGGCTCCCCAGCGCAAGGAGCCCGCGAGGGCGCGTCGCCAGCCCGTGCAACCGCCCGTCCCGGCCCGCCCCGGCCCCGCACCCGGCCCGGGAACGAACCAGTCCCGTCCGGAACGGAAGGTTCTGGGCCGAAAAGATCTGCTTCCCAGAGCAGCAAAGATCATTCCCCTGTAGAGTCGGCTTCCTCCCCGAGCACTTGCGGTTTTCAAGTGTCACGTTAAAGTCGCTCACGTTCTCGAAAAGCCTCTAAATGTAGCCAGCAGCGAGCGCGACTCCCGCGGCCCTGCCCTGGCCCGGTCCCCCGCCATGGTCCCGCCCCCCGCGCCACGGCCCCTCCCCGACACGGCCCCGCCCCACCCACGGCCCTGCTCCGCCCCCGCCCCGCCATGGCCCCGCCTCCACCCCGTCTCGGACCCGCCCCCACCCCGGACCCGCCTCTGTCCACAGCCCCGCCCCACCCCAAGGTCACAGCCCCGCCTCTGCTCACAGCCGCGCCCACAGCCACGCCCCCAGGCTCCTGCACGCCCCACCCCCTCTCGTGGCCCCGCCCCCTGAGGGCGGGCTTCACTGTGCCCCGCTGCACCCTCGCCCCCGAAAGGGACCGGTGTCAAGGTCGCTGCTAAAGGTGTTTGACGAACGAATGAATGAATGAATGAACTAACGGCCGTTCCCCACCTGCCCCCTGGGGCCACCGCTCCCACGCCGGCCCTGCTCCGCTGTTCCCACCCGGGTCCGAAGCCTCTCCGCCCCTCCCCCGCGCTCTCAGCCGCCCGGACCCTTCCCCGACGCAGCTCCGGGTCGTGGGAGTGACCGTGTCTTTCCCCGTCCTGGACGTAGCACGGTGACCCCTCGCCTGCTGCGGGAAGCCCATCCCCCAGCCGGTTCCCAGGATGGCCCGTCTGTCGCTTCCAGAAGGCCTGTCCTGGGGTTCAGGGCCCTCCAGCCCCATCCCCCCCACCTCCACCCCCCACCCCCGCTCTAAGGAAGGGGCGGCACTCCCACGTCTCAGCCCACCCCTCCAGGTGGGGGTCTCTGGCTCCCACTGGTGTCTGACCAGGAGCCCCAGAGCCTCGCGGGTGCCTCCCGGGGCTTGTCCAGGCTAGACCCTAGCGGGCCCGAGCCGACCCCAGGGGCTTCCAGGAGGGTTTGGGTTTGGCGAGGGCGCTCCAGCCTCTGGGGCTGGGGCTTTTCTCCCTCCGGTGGCCCTGGAGCTCCTTGGTGCTCCTTCAAAGGTGAGGCCTGAAGCTGAGGACTGCAGGGAGGTCGGGCCAGCGCGGGAGCCCCTTGCACACATGGAACCTCCCTCCTGGTCGGCCCCCTGTGCCGAGCAGCCTCTACCCACGCCGGTGGTGTGTTTTTTTTTTTTTTTTGAGACAGAATCTCACTTTTTTGCCGGCGCTAGAGTGCCGTGGCGTCAGCCTAGCTCACAGCAACCTCAAACTCCTGGGCTCAAGCGATCCTTCTGCCTCAGCCTCCCAAGTGGCTGGGACTACAGGCATGTGCCACCATGCCCAGCTAATTTTTTCTATGTATTTTCAGTTGTCTGATTAATTTCTTTCTATTTTTAGTAGAGACGGGATCTCCCTCTTGCTCAGGCTGGTTTCCAACTCCTGAGTTCAAACAATCCGCCCGCCTCGGCCTCCCAGAGTGCTAGGATTACAGGCGTGAGCCACCGCGCCTGGCCCTGTGCTTCTGGCCCTGTGCTTCTGGTTTTTTGTCCCCGAGTTAAGGACAAACTTGCGCCAGCCCTGAGGGCGCACGGCCCTTCGTGGGAGGGCTGCTAAAATTTAAATCTTCCTCCCCTCCAGAACTGCTGTTGAAAGGTGATCCCGAGTGGCACTGCTGAGGATGGCTCCTTACTCTGGGCGCCCCTCCAGTCACTGGTCAGTGGTTAGCGGGTGAGTAGGGGGTCATCGCGGGCTGGGATGCCTGGAGCTGGTGGGCGCAGCACCCCGGGACTCTGCAGGGCCTCCACCTGCAAGAAGGCCGTCACCAGAGGCGCTCCTGGATCTTGAACTTCTCAGCCTCCGTAACCGTGAGAAAGAAATTCCTTTTCTTCCTACATTACCCAGTTTCAGGTACTGTGCTGTAAGCAACAGCAAGCTAAGCGGCTTCTAATTCTCTCGATTGGGAGAAAGGCCCTTCCAATCCCAAGGCTTCTGCGGTGTTCCCACCTCCTCCCAGCGCCAAGGCGGTCTGCATGCTGCTGCGCCCCCTCCCTCAGGAGGTGGATGCTGCTCTGTGTCCCCAAGGAGAGCAGCCCCAGGTCGGTGGGACGCCCTCAGGCATCCTCAGGAGAGCAGTGAGGCACATGGAACCCTGCTCAGCCCCAGGAAGCCTCTGTCCTGCTCCGCACTGGGAGTACTGGTGGGGTCTGTCTCCAAGGCCCTGGAATCTGAAAGTGACAAAGTGGGAAACAGGCTGACACACGTCCCAGAACGAAGACAGTGGGTAAAGATGAAGTTCAAGTCCACCCTAGGGCAGACTTTTCTAATCAACCCTATTTTCAAATGAAAACACCTGCCTGAGTTCCACATTGTCTCTGGCTGAATACGAGGTGCAGGGTCTGGCGCCCACGCCCCTGCGAGCAGGGCTCCGAGGCAGCCTCCTCTGCCGGTGCCTGAGGTTGGTGCCTCCTGCCAGTTTTGGAGCTTCCATGTAAAATTAACAACCCACTTCTGCAACCGACTCATTTAAGCACCTTAATTTTTTCTGAAAGGTGCCTAACCCAAGCCAAATTCTTACTGCGAGCCCTTGCAACACAACAGAACACCTGGCTCAAAGAATCCCAGGCCCACCTGCGAGGCTCCTGCTGCCCTGCCCCTGACCTCCACACATCAGGAGGGGTACCTGGCCCAGCTGCAAACCCATCTGAGGAGACACAGACTTGGCCCATGGGAGGGTGAGGGGTGGTTTCCAGGGATGGGTCATCGCTTCTGGAAGGACAGTAGCAGGAGCGGGTAGGGCTGCACAGCCTGGGGATTCTACCTGGGGGCTCACCTGGGTATCTACCTAGGACCTTACCTGGGGTCCTACCTGGGACCTATCTTGGAGCTTACTTGGGGGCGAGCTCTGAATGGAAGAGGAAATGGGCCCAGCGGGCCACGTCCTGGTATCACTGTGAAGGTGAAGTGGCTGAGGCAGCTGGAAGGCAGGGCAAGTGCTGTGTCCCCTCCCCTCCAGGGCCTGGCAGTTGCCCCAGGGCCTGACTGAGACTGGGGGGTGTGGGAGGTGCCTGTGCTCAGGCTCAGGCCCCCCAGCCTTGGAGCAGTTTGGTCATTGGCTGTGGCTGCCCTGTGTGCTGAGCCAGGTGGGTGCAGGGCTGACTCATCCAGGCCCCGATCACCCCTTGGACTTGTAGCAGAGGTTGGGTGTGACCTGCTTGGGTCTGGCTTGGCCAGGCTGGCTCCAGGTGGGCTCTGAGGTAGTCCCAGGTGGGTACCCAGGCCAGGATCCTAGTCCCTGGCCTGGAATGTGGCCCTGGGCAGTGTCTCAGGCCCTGCTGCGTAACAGGGTTGATGACCTGAACTGCAGGGCAGCCTTTGGGACAAGCCGGGGGCACGGGGGAGTGCAGAGTGAGAACTCAGGGGTGCTGCTCCCTGGTCTTAAACCCACTGTGACCCGGAACCCCAGCTGTGACCCGGTACCCTCTCTTCTGAAGGACAGCACAGCAGAAAGGCACAAACAGCCCCAGGGGCTGGGCCGAGAGACCCACCAGGAACTGGGAGGAGCCTGAGCCCAGCCTGGGCACGGCCTCTCCAGGGGCCACCTTGGGAAGGGCAGGCCCCAGGCGGCACAGACGGCTCCTCCAGGGCAGCTTCCCACGCACGCTGGGAGGACGCAGGGCAGATCAGGCGCCTCCTGACCTTCAAATAACCCCAAATAGGCAGAGCTCAAAGGACCCCACAGGAAACCGAGGGTTAGAAGTGGCCATGCTGGGGCTGGCGGCAGCCAGGGTGCTCGGGGTGGAGGGGCTCCCCGGCCCCAGAGCACAGTGGTGCTTTCTCTGCACTTCAGAGTAGGCCACGCCCAGCATTTTTGCTGCGACATCAAATCACACTTCCTTTGCCACTTTTCTGTTTCCCGGAGGACTGGCCTGGCCCTCCAGTTGCGCCTCACACCAGCAGGTGTGGCTGGGAGGCCTGCAGGTGTCCACACTCACTGAGGAGGATGAGGGAGCTAGAGGTGGCCTGGGACTCGGGCAGGGGGGGGTCAGAGCCCCCAGAAGCCATGGTCCCCACAGGGCCCCCAGGCCCAGAGTCCCTGGCTCCTCCCCGACCCCACCCCATCTCATCTGACATTTCATCTCATCCCAGGTGACACCAGAGCCACCTGGGAACAGCCCCGCAGCCCGCAGACCCCAGAGGCAGCGGCGCACACAGCCTGGCCTGCCGCCGGCGTCTGAGGCTGCCCCCACCACGCATGTTCACTTGCACACTGAGTCAACCCATTTTCAAACCGATCTCAACGTCTTTCACGTGTCTCAGTGATGTGTTTACAGCTTTGACATGTAATTCACATGCTGTAAAATTTACCCTCAAAATGTGCAACTCAGTGTTTATGTATATACTCGGACTCGTGCGACCGTCACCACCATCTAATCCCAGAACATTTGTCCCCCCAGAAGGACGAACCCTGTACCGAGGATCACCGAGCCCAGGAGAGGGGGGCTGCAGTGAGCCGTGACTGCGCCACTGCACTCCAGCCTGGGCGACAGAGCAAGACTCCGTCTCTAAAAAAAAAAAAAATTCTGTTCCTCTGAAACCACGCCCGTTGGATCTGCGGGATCTGCCACATGGCAGAGCTGCAGAGGCCCCCTGCTCTGGGCCCTGCTCGACACAAGCAGCGGTAGGGCCACTCAGTAGGTGGCCGGAGTAGCACACCCAGGTGGGAATCTAAGGGGCCCTCCAGGTGCTGCGCCGTTTCCGTGGTGTAGGAGGTTCAGAGGCAACAACTTGGAGGGATCTTGGCACGCCACACACCGCTGGAGATGTCGCCAAGGCAGAAGGCCCTGAATCTCAGCAGGAGCTACTTCCCACCCTCTAACGTGCAGAGGTCTCACCAGTTGGTCTACAATAGTTGCCACTTCTCGCTCAGTAGGTCCAGTTGTCACAGTGTCACCAGTGCAACGTGCCAATGTGACACCTGGTGGCAGGAGGTGCTCGAGGTCCCTGGGAAGTCACTTGAAATGCAGGGCCAGAGAGCTGCCGTCGCCTGTGGCAGGACAGGATGGAGGGCGGCTGCTGGCCTCACCCTGGTGGGCCTCCTGGACAGGGCTGCAGAAAAGGGCGTTTGCCGGGTCCGCGGCTGCCCAGCGGGGCCAGGGCCACCGATCCGCCCACACGATGGGCCACATCTGGTGCAGCAGTTGCACTCGGAGCCACCACCCAGTTAGGCCCAGGGTCATCGCCCTCATCTCTGGGACCCACCTCTGTCCGCAGGGGCCAGAGGGTCCGCAGCCTCCCGGGTGTGGGGTTGCCTCTGGTTCCTGGTTTCCCTGGGCGGAGGCAGCTCACCCTTATGTCTGGTCGTCCTCACCCTTGGCTGGGGACCAGTGCGGGGATTCTGCAGCTGCTGCGTATGACAGGGACTCGGCCAGACCAGGAAACTCCGCGAGCTCAAGAAACCGAGTACCAGAAGCGTCCTGCCCCGTTCATGGCAACATGGACTTTTCCAGCACGAGTCTCAGAACCACGCCAGCCTCTACCCGTTACCCAGTTCCAAAGCTGCCTCCGCATCTTTGGGTATTTGTTGGGACAACACCTCACTCATAATACCAAAATCCACTCCAGTTCTTCAGAGCCAGACCAGCAGCCTAGAGAGAGTATTAGGGAATTGGCCACTGGATCACAGGCCAAGGAACGGCGCCAGGCCACTGCTTGATGGGCCTGAGAACCTGTGGGGGCGGAGCTCTGATGTCCAAAGAGAAGAGGAGTGCCGGCTCGGGAGAAGAGAGAATTTGTCCTTCTTCCAATTTTTGCCCATCCAGCCCACGCTGAGGGCAGGGCTTCCCCTCAGTGTCCCCTCTGCGGCTCCCCCCACAGACACACCTGGGGTGCCCTGCCCGGCTGATCAGGTAGAACCCCCCTGGGGCTTCCCTCGGCAGAAGAGGGATGGGCGGAGCCTGTGGAGGCCCTGAGAGCTGAGGATAAACAAACCTCAGGGTTACCTGGCATCCTGCAGTCCGGTCGCCCCGAAACTCGCCGCCCGCCGCCCGCCATGCACAGCGCAGCAGTGAAGGCACGAGAGCAGGAAAGTGTCATTGGTCCTGTCCCCAGCTCCACAAGCCCCTGTGGCCTCCTAGGATGTGACAGCTGTGGCTCCGCTCTCCAACCTCACCTGAGGATGGGGGCTGTTGTCAGGGACAGCCCCGTGACCAGAGGGTTGGCCCCTGACCTCTGGGGAGGAGAGAGGGCTGGAGACAGACCCAAGTCACCAGTGGCCAGTGATTTAACGAATTGTGCCCACCAAGTGACGCCGCCATTGAAGTCCCAACAAAAGGGGCTTGGAGAGCCAGTTGGTGAGCGAGGACACGCCACGTGCTGGGCGGCGCCTATCTCCACGGGGACAGAAGCTCCTGGGCTGGGACCCTTCCGACCTCCCTGAGAGCCTCTTCGGCTGCTCATCTGTGCCCCTAAAAGCATCCTTTGCCATCAGTAGTTGCATGTAGCTGTTTCCCTGGGTCCCGATGTTGCGGGAGGCCAGAAACCCACCTCTTGGGATGGAGGCAGGGAGGGGGCCGTCCTGTGGGATCGAGCCCTACACCTGCAGGGTCTGCGAGGACCCGGGCAATGAGTGTCAGAACCGAGTGACACCGCAGGGAGCCAGGCGGTGTCTGCTGAGAGTTAGAGTTGGGTTCTGTGGCCAAAACCTCCCACGCTTGGTGGCAGGCTCCCTTTCACCAGCTCACACCCAGCCCCAGCCTGAAACGGTGGTGCAGATGCCATGGTCTGGGTCGGGATTAAATCAGTTAATACTCACGAGGCCCTGAGGACAGCGTCTGGCCTCTGTGATAAAGAACTGTGTGTGAAACAAAACTTCGGGAGAGACGCTCAGGGCAATGCAGTAAAGATACGCAAGACTCTTATCAAAAACAGCAAACTTCAGTGAAGGACGTAACAGAGACATGCTGGGACACACCGTGGCCAGGCTTGGCAGAGCAGGGCCAGCCTCAGGGAGGGCTCGCCCGGCGCTCCAGTCCCCGTCCAGTGGCTTCCACTTCCTCAGTCTGGGCTGGGAGGCAGGGCAGGGTGGAGGTGTCGAGGGGAGTGGACAAGGAGGGAAGTGGCCGTGGGAGGAGCAGCCATGAGCAGACCTGGATGCCTGGTGTGGTTCCTGGGCCGGGTGAAGGGCCATGAGGCTCACGGTCAAGGTGGACAGACTGGTCGGTGAGGCTGGGCTCTCTGGCCTTGGCCAAGTGCAGGCCGTGCAGGGGTCCTGCCAAGGGTGCCTGCTGGGATGCTGTGCCCACCAGGTGGGCAGGGGAGGATAGAGAGACCATGGATGGAGAACCAGCAAGTGAGGGCTGTGGGGGCAGAGACTAAGCCTGGGGGTCACAAGGTCACTGGAGGAGGCCATGGGCCCCTGGGTGCTGGCAGGACGTCAGCATGAAGCAAGAGTCTCAAAGGGTAGGATGGGAGCCGAGTCCTCATCTGGACTCTGTCAGGAGTTGGGGGGAAGGACCCCTGAACACCTGTGAGCAATGTGGTGAAAGGCAGTTGAGGGCAGCAGCCCCAGGGGGTGCTGGAGACGCACAGAGCTCAGAGAACGGCTCACAAGCATTTTCCAAGCGTGTCACAGACGCCTCATTCGCTCCTCCCAGCAGCTCTGCCAGGCCAGTGCTTGTCATCCCCATCGCGTGAGGACACTGCTCCCAGTCAGGCAGCCACCCGGGCCAGATGGGGAGCAGGGTCAGCCCCAGCTCTGAGCAGAGTGGTCCCAGGCCTGGCAGGAGACCAGGCTGTCCTCCTGCGTAGCTAAAAGGGACATTTCTTGTGTAGGGTGCAAGAAATAGTTGATTTTATGCATCAGCTTGGCTGGGCTGTGGAGCCCACACACTGGGCCAACCAAACACAATCATGTACCCTTGTGAAGGTATGTTTTAGAGGAGATAACACTTAAAGCAGCAGACTTGGAGTAAAGCAGATTAGCTTCCCAGTGTGGGGGCCCATCAGTTGAAGGCCTGGTGGGAAAAGGGCTGAGGTCCCCTGAGAAAGGAGGAGTCTGCCTCCAGCCAGACCAGGTGAGCTGCAGCCGCCCGGGCCAGGGTCTTGCCCTGCGCAGTTTGGTAGGGCCAGCCCAGGAGCGCAGGAGCCAACTCCACACAGTCAGCCAGTCGCGCTCCTCTGCACACACGTGATACATATGCATGTCCTAGTCTATTGGTTCTGTTTCTTTGGAGAACCTTGAGCAATACAGGTGTAAGGGCAGGTGAGGAGGCCAGAGCCCCTAGGGCAGGCACCCTACCCCCCCCCCCACGGAGCAGGCAGGCCCATCCTCAGCTTCCACCTCCCCTGTGAAGGAGGGAAGGGCCCTTTGCTGGCACTCTTCGTGGGCTTGTGCAAGGCCAGAGGAGGACGGTGGCGCCGCGCTTGGCCTCCAAGGGCTCAGGCCATTGAGTGTCCCAAGGACAGAAAGCACGCCAAGGGTGACCGCCAGGCGGCACCGCGACGGGCTCCGCGTCGGGGTGTGGCGCCTGCAGGCTGCAGAGCAGGCCCCAGGGAACCCCGCTGCCCTGCCGGCCCCTCCGCAGGCCTCCGCGTCCCCACCTCTGGCGTGAGCGCCGGCCCCTCCGCCACTCCCCTCGCCGGCGTCCACACTCCCGCTCCACCTGCCCCAGCCCGTCCCGCTGGCGTCCACGCCCGGCCTGGAAAATTGGCCCGACGGCAGCAGCGGGCCAGACAGCTTTTCCCGGCGCACCGAGGCCGACGCGGGCCGGGCGGGGAAGCAGGGCACACAGGGCTCCCGGAGGAAGCCCGGAGCCGGGCGGGAGCCGAGTAGGGTGGGAGGAGCCGTGGGCCGGGGCCGTGGGAGAGGCGGGGCCAGGCGGGGAGGGGCCGCAAGGGAGGAGGGGCCGGGCGGGGCGGGCCACGAGGGAGGGGCGGGGCTGGACCAGGAGGGCAGGGCCAGGACGCACCTGGTGCTGGCAGTGCCCCCCCCCCACCCGGCTCGGCCCTTTGCTGAACACCCGGTGCCCCGCGGCACCCACCCCCGCATCCTTCGGAACCCCTTGGCGCCCCGCAGCACCCCCATCCCGCACCCCTTCGGTGCCCCGCGGCACCCCTACAGCACCACCCCCACCCGGCTCGGCACGGAAGCGCCGACTGCGCTGGCAGCGCCGCGATGGCCTTGCTCGGGGACCTGGTGCGCGACTGGCATCGCGGCGCGCAGGCCGTGGAGCGCGGGGACTGGGGCGACGCCCTGTCCCTCTTTTCGAGCGTCCCGGCGCCGCCAGCCAGGATGTGCTTCAACCTGGGCTGCGTGCACCTGCTGGCCGGGGACGCGGACGCCGCGCTGCGGGTGAGCATCTAGCCCCAGGGAGGCCGCTCTCTGGCCACGGGGAGGTCACTGGGGTGCGAATGAAGACCCAATTGCAGGGGAAGGGACCCCTGCTCTTGCTCCTGACGCCCACCTGGGGGTCGTCCGTCCCAGCTCTAGCCTCAGCCAAGCCTAGGGCAGATGGGAACTGTGTGGTGGGGGACCCCCCCCAGCTGAGTGAGGCCAGGTTGGGGGGCACAGCACCCACCGTGCCAGAGCTTCACCGCCTGGAAAGGCCAGGTGACCACAGGCTGCGACAGGCTGGGAGAGGAGCCTGCCCCCCAGGTGGAAGTGCTGGGACTGAGTTTTGCAGATGCCCCTGTTCATGGGCGGGAGACAGGGTCTGAGCACTTACCTGTCTCCCAACCTGCTTCCCAGAAGGGAGCCAAGAGCTCAGGGCCGCCCACGCGCACACCCCAGAGCCACTCTGCCCGGTCCACTTCATGTCCACCCAGAGCCGCGCATGTTTCACTGGCCCATAAAGAAAAGCCGGCAGCACCCTGCCCCTGCTCAGGTCCCCAACACTCACAGAAGCAGCCAGGTTCCTGCAGTTGCTTGAAAGGTCAGTGGCAGCTGCCTGGAGCACCAAGCAGACGAAAAGAAAATTAATTCAACATTGTGGGAGAGTATCAGCGTCTCTGTCCCGCAAGACGTGGCCACTGGCCACCCGGGCAGAGTACGCAAGGGCTTCCCTTCTTCTGCTCTGACATCTGTACGGGCCTCTGCCGTCATCTCAATAACAATTTCTGTTTTGAAATGTTACCCAAGACAGGGAATGTGGTCACCGGACGCCAGGCGGTTCAGCAGTGAATCAGACGTGTGAGGCTAACCCCATCCTCACTTACTCCAAACTGCGATTTAGCTGGAGAGAGGAGACAAGGGTCGTGTTAAATCTTCCTCTTCCGTAATAGGGAGAGAGGGGTGCTGTCTAAAGTCAATACAGTTAATTAATAATAATATAGGCATATTAATTGGAAAATTTAAAAAGCAGATGAAACTGCTTCAAGTAATAAAACTGATTGTCTGGGAGCAGGACAGGGGAGGATGGGCGTGGCCGGAACTGTTGTCGGTTGGCATGAACCTTGCCTAATGTTTGCTTGGCTGCTTGATGCAGCAGCACAGCAGAGAGGGGGATTTCACGGGCAGCAGCCCCACACCGGGCCCCTCAGCCACCGCACCTTCAAACCTGAGTCAAACTCAGTTCAACAACAAGCCCCTGCTCAGCCAGATTTGTAAGAGTGAGCCCATGACACCTTGTCACCGCCCATATTAACTGCTGGCCCCATCTCTGAGTCTGTTAAAGGAAGAGCTGAGCTTTGCACAGCGATAAGCCTACCATACTAAGACTTTTGTGTTGTTGCTCTTTCTGATTCTAATAGATATCTCGTGTGACATTTCGTATGAACTACCAAAAAAGGATTTTAAAATGACAAAAGTCTGGCATAACTGTGCATAAGTCTTGCATAATAGTGCCCCAGAGATAATGTTATTAACACACTGAGAGTTTCCTTCCAGCATCTGTCCTTGTCCTTATGGCAAACAAACTGGCCTATCGTGAGGCACCTTGGACAGCTCAGGTTGGTTTCAGTTGTGGCAGCAGAGGACCTGAATGGTGACACCCCGCCCAGGCAGGAGCTCTGAAGGCTACTAGGCAGGTGCAGAAGGGGCCCGAAGAGGGCTCCCAGGGGGCTGACAGAATCTGTGGCCCTGTCACCAGTCAGACTGTGTGACACTGGGTGACCAGGTTCCTGACCTGGGCATTGCATGAGCATTTCTGTCCCCAGGCGTTTGACCAAGCCGTGACCCAGGACGCCTGCATGGCTGTTGGCTTCTTCCAGCGAGGTGTGGCCAACTTCCAGCTGGAGAGGTGAGCACAGGGCCGCCTTGTTCCTCATCTGAGGCCCTTTGTCTCTGCAGAGCCCCTTCCTCCGCCCCCGCCTCCTCCCTCCCCACCACATCCCTCCTCCTGCGCACCCCTCCTTGAGGACACCTGGGCAAGGACGCTGTGGTCACGCCAGAGCCACCCTCCAGTGAAACACAGAGCAGAGCCCACTGTGGCCTTGTCTCTGCCCAGATTCCCAGGGCACTTTCTTGGGCATCCCTGGCTCAGTCTTCACCTTGTCTCTGTGGTTGTAGTGATGGGGTGATCATGCTATTCTGGCAGATGTGGAAACCAAGGGCAGGGCTGGAACGTAGCCGGTCCTGGGTCCTCACCGCTCACCTGGGCCGTTGGCACTGTGTCCCTCCCTGGAAGAGGAATCAGGGAAAGGCGACGGCCAGGGCTGGAGGCCAGGCTCTGCAGGGCCCCCCCGCTGGACCCCCAGGGTGCCAGGAGCGGCTCTGGAGGAACCAGTCGCAATCATGACTGTTCCAACTGAAAAGATCAAAATCCTGCCGGGCGCGGTGGCTCACGCCTGTCATCCCAGCACTCTGGGAGACCAAGGTAGGCGGATCGTTTGAGCTCAGGAGTTCGAGACCAGCCTGAGCAAGAGCGAGACCCCGTCTCTACTAAAAATGAAAATAAATTAGCTGGACAACTAAAAATATATAGAAAAAATTAGCCGGGCATGGTGGCATGTGCCTGTAGTGGTCCCAGCTACTCAGGGAGGCTGAGGCAGGAGGATCGCTTGAGCCCAGGAGTTTGAGGTTGCTGTGAGCTAGGATGATGCCACGGCACTCTAGGCCGGACAAAAGAGTGAGATTCTGTCTCAAAAAAAAAAAAAAAAAAAAAAACCACGGCTGCATAGCACCCGCCCATGTTGCCCATCTGTTTGTGACCCATTGTCAGCCCTATAAACCTGCCCAGTGGAGGAGGCCCGAGTGGAGGTCCTGGAATCCGTGGTTGATTGGAAACAACTGTTCCTAATCAATGCACAGTAATGCTGGGCTGTAAAACAAGTATCAACAGCCTGTCTTTATTTAAAATTGGATATTTTGTTCATCATAGGTTTTTAAAAAATATTGTGTTAAAATATTTGTTTTGGCACCCCTTCCAATTTTGCACCTGAGGTGAACGCCTCTTTTGGTGTACTGCAGTCTCAGCCCGGCTGCCACATGAGCTCGCCGCTTATTCACTGAGCATTTATTAACAAACAAGCACAAAAGCGGCTCGTGCAAGCTGTTCCGTAAGCTTAATGAAGTTCCAGCTGCCTGTCCACACCTCGTATGAGAGCTGTGTTCACCAGCGGCGATTTCCAGAGGCAGGCTTCTGGGCTGCTCGTGGCTAGCATCCTGCAAGGAGACGCCTCCAAGTTCATGGCTGTTTACACAGGATTATTTAGGGATCCGCCTTGAGCACTATCCTTCAGGACAAGGGCTGCAGGCCTCCTTAAATTCTGATACCCTGTTCCTATAAGAGCAGAGAGTAGCTTTAAATATTATAATCAATCCACATTTCTCAACCTTAACTTTTTACTAATTTCTAACATTCATCGTGCTATTTAAGAAGTCTAACCAATTAAAAAAATCCATCTGTAACATTCACTCTGCTCATTAGCAAAGCGTCAGGTACTGACCGAGGTGTGGATCAGAGACATTCTTGTGGTGGCCCACTCTGGAATGTGGTCTTTCTGATGTAGGTGAACAGACCAGCCCTGGAGTATGGCTTGTCTTTCAGGGCAATCCTAGAACAAAGCTTGAACTAATCTGCACATTCAAAACATCACACCAGCTTTGCTTTAAGTACGTTAAAATCATAATTACTCCAGAACAATCCCCCATGGTGAATGGTCAGATTGATGATCTGGTCTTCTCATCTAAGTCTACTGCGAGTGTGGTTGAGTCTGGGTTATCAGGCAAATCCGTGGTCGCACTTGACAAGCTCAGCTTCCAGCACAGGTACCCCAGGAGGCCTCCTGCAGCTGTCATTCTCCCTTCTGTTTTGCCTTTCAGTGCATGATGTCTGCGGAACAGCGTGTGATCTGCAATTTCAACAGGAGTAGCTGTCTGAACATGGTGGTGATGGGGTTGGTGGGTGTGGATGCCAGTGGGGAAAATCAGATGATGAACCGAAGTGAGGGGAGACACGGTGACCACCTTGGGTCTGACCCCAGCAGCAGAGAGTATGACAAATCAATCAAGTGGCCACAGGAGGTGTTAGCAAACAGGACCCAATGCAAGGGAGCTGTGGGAATCTCAGGGTCCAGGAAATTGAACAGGTGAAGGCTCCAAGCCAAGAAACTGTGACGTAAGTGTAAAAGCCCTCACTGGCTGATATGACAAGGGAACAGAAATCATGGTTAAGTCCTCCCACACACTCAGCACTAAACCAGCATTGTGGGGTGAAGGGATCATGTTGAATTTTCAGTGCCCCTGGAGGCCCTTACTGAATGATCATTCTACGACCTGGTTGTCATTCAAGATGCAGAGACAGGACTCGCTCTATTCCAGGCTCGAGATACAGTCCCCTGGAACTTATTGTTCAACATCAAACTCTGAGATTATAAGTTTATTTTCTAGGGATCTGAAACATTATCCTAAAAGAAAAAGGCAGTGGTAACTTCTGGCTAGACAAAAACACAGGCTTCCTTGTAGCTAGGTACAAGTTAGCCAATGTTTTAATAACAGTTGTTAACAATAATTGAATACTTGCTGTGTGTTAGATACAGCTATGTATTTTGTGTGCATTAGTTTATTTCTATGTTACAGATGAGAAGATGGAGTGGTTCAGTTACTTGGCCAAGTTTAGAGCTGGGATTTGAACTGGGTCTTTCCCCAGAATCTATGCTTTCAGAGTTTCTGTATATGGCCAACAATACTGAAGACCTTCTCAGAAGAATTCATTTGGACCCCTGTTTTTCACATAAAAGATGCTGCCGACATAGGAACTGTGTGAGTCCTTTCTGCTTTTGCCGAGAATTAACGGGTCATCTTGTTGAGGCACGTGATTTTTTAAGGACTAATGATTACTTTATAAGTTGAGGCATCCGGGGGCTATGTTGGAAAAGCTGTTCTTACCACCAGAATAATCTGAGAATGAACAAAATGCAAAATCCAATGCATAGCCATTTATTCGTTAAAAAAGAAAAACTTAAATGCTCCTGTTCTTATGAACTGTCTCCAAACGCATTCATACGTTTTATATTATTATATACCCCAACAAATATTGGGTTTGATTTCAGGCTAACCTCTTATTTGCTGAATGAACTTAAATCACTTAGTTTCTATGATTCTCTAACTCTTAATAAACAGAGATTTGATAGAATTATTATCTCATAAAGAACTATTTTTTAAATTATCTATCCTTCTCCCACTCTGCTTTTAAATTTTGGAAGACTTTGCCAGTAGAATAAACTGCATTTAAGTGATGTTTCTTTTGATTTTTTTCATGAGTTAGAGACATTGTTAACAGCTGATGTGAGCTGGTTGAACATAGGAATAATATGATGAAAGCATAGAAATGTTTTAATTTGACCATCACCACTTTGGATAAATCCATGATTTCTATGACAATTCTTGAAATCTTGCTCATGCTCGTCTAGAAGTCTTTGAAACTGCAGGTGGGTAACTGCGGGACTAGATGATCACCATGATGCATTTTACTTACAACATTTAAGTCTCTGTTGCTCTTTAAATTTGGGATCTCCCACTTTATCGGGGGAGAAATTGAAATCCATTTCATTTCAACGATTAATGCCCCAGGACTTTCTCGTGAACACATTGTAGACTTCCAAGTTCCCACTCTATAGTTTCTGAACTTAAATATGGTCCCAGAATTTATTTTGAAATGGAGAAAAATTGTGAGTGCATCAGCAAACATTAGTAAATCATTCACTGCAAGCATGGTCATCTGTAAAGTAATAATTTAAAAGTTAAGAAGGGAAATGCCAGGTTATTTAACCGCTATACCCAATCGCTTCATCAATGTGTCGATTTTAGTCTTGCCACTTTGTGTTTCTTCTACCTGAGGACCTTCGAGGGTATCACTGTAGACCTGTTCTGCTCTCCTGTAATCATCACCTGCCCAGGACCTAGAAGACATGAGTTCTATTTCCAGGTCTAGCTGTGTGATCATGGACAGCCCTGTGATCTTGGACCTTCAGTTACGTTGTCTATAAAAGGGGGATAAATTTTTACCGAACCGTCTGGCTCAGATAAAGCAATGTGTGTAAAACAATCTACTTATTTGCTTATCAAAGCTTATTGCACTATAGAAATGTGAGGGGCTTCAGTTAAACCCAGCAGTTTCTTAGAAGTTCAAATAGTTATGGAATCAAAAGTTAAGAAATGAATGATTAATTAGGCAAAATATTTGAGGTAGTGTTTTACTTTCCCAAAGTTTTCTGTTTTCTCCTCATAATAACAAGATTGGCCATGTAGTAAGGTGGTACAGGCATAATTTCCATTACTATTTTTTTAAAACAGCTAGTAAAAGGTAAGAAAAAAACACTTATGGTAGCATGTAAATCCGGTGTCTATTTCATCTCCCAATGTTTTATTATGAAAAATTTCAAACATACAGAAAAGTTGAAAGAATCTGTCAAGAATACCTGTGGCCCACCACCTAAATCCTACAGTTAACAGTTTACTACTTACTGTACTGCAAGTCTGTTTACCTGTCCATTCTCCCAGTCATCCATTAATCCGTCTTCTGTTCTGAATACATTTTAAGGGAACTTACAGGTATCAATAAACTTTCCTCTCACTGGTCAGTCAGCATGGATATTATGACCTTGACTTTGGCATCTGCTTACAGTATTTTTTTTTCTCTTGATGTAAACGGGGTCTCATTTAATGTCGTATAAAATCATAGCCAGATATGATTTTTCTGTGTGCTTTTTTGCAATCAAAACAGTGCAACCCTCTTTTCAAAGTAAGTCTTATGCAGAAGCTGGAATGTGAAACAGACACAAGGGGGCTGTTTTGGACGAAAAGGGAATGGGGCATGGGGTGCCCGTCTCTGAGCACCTCTTCTGTCCCTAGGGTGGCCCCTGAAGCCACTCACAGAATGTCTTAAATGCCATGGATTATTAAAAGTGGGTAAATTTCTTGACCTCCCAAGCCTCAGTGTGATTGTCTATAAAACAGGGCTTTGTAAATGGCTGTTTTCTATGCCTGTGCAAGCTGTTGTTTTCTTTCATTCCAGTGGTGCTAAAGCATCAGAAATTTTGCAGACTTTCCCCTTTGCAAATCCTGCAGCAGAAAGCTTTCTCTTGTTTTAATTAGCTCAATGCAAGAGGCCACATTTAAAGACTGTGCATCTGAATGCCTGAAGTAAAAACCACAGTCCGTGGAATGGAAGAAAACTGGAAAAACAAGAACCTGACCTAAATGGATGGCCAAATACAGCAGCCTACACATGCAGGGTGAGCGTATCAGCACCGTGTGGGTGCCACCCTGCCCATCTTCCAGGGCTTTTGCCAAGTCACGAGTGAGAGTATCTCTTAGGAATGTTGATATCATGCCATGAGGGAGGTCTGCTTGGATTACTTACCTTCTGGTACCTTGAGACATGAGGCTCCTGTGTGTGGGGAGGACAGATCCTTTGCTAGCCGGGGCTTGGAGGCTGCATCCAATGCCCCTTGCTTGGGGCCCACGTAGGCTGGGCAGCAGCCCGGGCATGTGGGTGAGTCCCAGGTGGAAGCTGAGACTGGCACCAGGTTGGGCCGGAATCACGTGAGCTGGAGGGTAAGTGTGTTTGAGGAAAGGAGCAAGGGTTAGAGCCATAGAGAAACCATCTTGGTTATCCAGATCTGAGAGGGGAGCGTGGGTCTGAAAAACTGAGGGGGAAGGCAGGGCTGGGCAGGAAATTGCATTGCAAAGCAAGAGCTAGGAGAGTGGGCCCATGCCTCTTGGGTGCCCAGAGGCCATTCTTACTAGTTAGTAAGTGCTGTATGATAGGATTGTGTCTAAGTCAGCTTTGGGCCCAGGGCCTAGAAAAGTGAAAGGGAGGTTGTAGATAGATGCTCAACAAATGTTTACTGAAGGAGGGAAAAAAGGAAGGGAGGCAGGGAAGAAGATGAGATGGGTGGGTTTCCATGAGTTGTAGTAGGTCAGGGCAGGCATCTAGCACCGTTGTGAACAGCACAGTGAGACTGTCCTAGATAATTTAAATCCGACGGTTTCAAACAAATTTTGACCATGACTCACAGTAAAAAAATGGGCTTTACATGATGATCCAGTACATACACATATGAAATAAAAGTCTCTTCAAATGTGATGCATTCCAACAATTTCCATTCCATCCCATCCCATCTCATCCCATTCCATCCCCAAAATACTGCCTGGTAACCCACAGACCGAAAAACTCTAGGTCCAATCCCTTTTCTCTCTTCTGGGGTATTATTTTTGCAATGATCACTTTCCTTTCCAGAATTCTTAATCTCTTGCTTCCCTATGTGGGAGTTAATCCTCCCTTCCTTTAAATGTAATCGGGTTTATCCTGTTTTATAAAAAGCAAACACATCCCCCAGATCGTGTGCATTGTGCCGGTTGGGCGTCCTTATAACATTGACTTAAATGGTGCAAAAGCAATTTATGTAACCAAAATGTTTGCACCCCCATAATATTCTGAAATTAAAAAAAAAGAGAAGGTCCCCTGCTTCCTGGTGATAGGGTCTTTTCAGAATTAATTTCTGATTAGCTAATTAATTTTTTCTTTTATTGCATTAAGAATGGAGTCAGTGATATTTATCATTTAAAAGTATTAGATTGTATTATTATTTTATTGCAACCTGATATTTGGTAGGATTTTGAGAATGTTCTTTTTTCATTTGAAGCGATGGTGTGTTCTCTAATATGATGGTTCAATATATACATTGACTAAATACGTCTTATTGATTATGTCCAAAAAAAAAAAAAGAAAAGAAAAGACAATTCTTCACTTGACTTTTTCCGTTTCTAGTGATAGCTCTTCATACCACCTTCCTTTTATAGGACCAGCCTTTCAATAAGTGATCTGTACCTGCAACCTCTCTGTCCTGGCTGCCCTTCCTGACCCCGCACCTTCCCTAACCTGCAGGGTTATCTTCTACCACCATTTTCTCTCAAAGGGTTGTAATGGCCTTTGGTTGTACATTTTCTTCCTCTTCCTCCTCATCCTCTTCTTAATTCCTACCCTCTTGATTTTGGATATTTTTGAACCCTCTTCTCTTACTAAAGGTCTCCTTTCTTGATTTATTTTTATTCACGCATGAATTCATGTATTCGATTACCCATTCAATGTTGACTTCAGGAACATTGCGGTGAGTAAATATGGGCCTAGGTGCTAAAGGGAAGACAAAGATGAATAAGAGGCATGATTTCTGCCCTCAGGCACCTTAAAGTATACAAACGTGCTCAGATTTATGCAGCTAACTGCTCAGTGCTAGAGGTTGGAGGGCCACTGGCATGGCGGAATGTGGTTAAGAACACAGGCTTTGAAGCTGGATAGATCTGGATTCAAATTCTGGCTCTGTCAGTTTCTAGCCATCTGATTTGGAGCAAATAATCTAACTTCTCTAAATGTCAGTTTCTCCTTCTGTCGGTGGTGATTGATATTCATGATACCTGTCTACAGAAGTGTTATGAAGGTTCCGTGATCTATTGAATTCTCACAAGTTTCCTATGAGGAAGGTGCTGTGATTAATCCCATTGTACAGGTGAAGAAACTGAGCCTTAGGGAGACCATACTGTCTCTAAGTGGCGGACCTGAGATATGAGCTGAGGAATCTGTGATCCCAATCATGAAGATACCTTACTTTTCTGAGTCTCTCAGAGTCCACGGTCTAGTCCTTAGTGACACAACACTATCACTTGGTTTTGCCAGTCTCTGCACAGGTTATCAGACATGCAAGAGGCTGACTGATAAGCCAGAAGACTGCTTTATTAATTTACTGCTCAAGAGACCAGACTGCACATCTGTACATAATACATTCTCCTGTGCAGATAATGAGGACATCATAATGATAACCACAATCAGCTGGATGCGTGCTATGTGCTGAGCAATTCACCCGTATTGACTCATCGTATCTCACAACCCTCTGAAGTAGGCTTTATTAGCCCAACTTTACTGTTGGAAGATTGAGACTTTCACTGAGCTCCAGGTAAAAACGCAATACATTTTAGCTGCTACTAAAACGTATTGGTATCATTTTTATTATTCATAATATAATATTATGGTATCATTACTATTATCCATAATATAATATTAATGTAGTAGCAGTAGTAGTGATGATGTTAAGGTATTTTCCCAATAGTTCCTGCTGGTGAATATCAGAGACTGGAAATGAACCCAGGTCTAACTGATTTCAGAGATAATATTTTTCATCATTAAACCTTATAAAAGTTTGGGATCAAGGCAACATTAGACAAAGGAGATCAAATTTCCCCACAGAATGTTTCGTCTGGTCTGAATTGCTATTATTCCAGAAAACCGTGTCCAGCAAAGAACAAGCCTTGGTCATCAGAGGCATAATGATCTAATTCTTTGAATGATAGCAGATAAAGATAGTAGTTTCGATGGATTCCTTTTTTTCAATCGACTTTCCAAAACTCCCGTCCTTGATGCCAGTTAAACCACGCTGTGATTGAGTGCGCTGTGGCTTTCTTTACGATGATTGAATTCAGATATTTCCTTCAATGGAGATGCCCTGATCCCCTTGCCTGGATTCAGAACATGTTATTCTCTTACGTGGACCTCTCATGCCATCTCTTATGAAGCACTTCTTCTTCAGAGGACTTGGGTTTCATGGCACATGTTGGGACTTACAGAAATTCTATTGCTGACGATCATTTTCTGCCCTGGGACCCCCTGTCTCTGGGCTGGAGGGGTATTTTGAGGTGCACTTACTCCCACGTGATGAGAGACCTTGTGGTGGAAAAGCAGAAAGGGCTTCACAATAGATTTTGATGGATTTGGGGTTTTATGGTAAAGTGGGGTGAATGAGATACAGAGGTGTAAGAGGACAGTAAAGTTGGAATTTAGGTATTGGGAAAATGGCGGTGAGACAGCAGCTTCTGAGAAGAGAGGAGGATAAAAATGATTTCCAGCTATTTTTGGTGCGGTGGGGAGTCAGGAGGTAGACAGGGTGGGCAGAAAAGTACAAATGAGGAAGATGACTTCAATTTCAGACAAGACGGATTTGTAGTGTGGCTGGAACTTATTTTACTTGGATGCGTCTTTCTCTTTTCGCATCACTGTTAGAGTAAGCAAATTTGATCTGCACAGTTAAAAATATTTGGCTAAGTAAATTCATATATGTATGTTCATATCCATATGATTTTATACAAAGCAATTGGGTTTTAGACATTTATGCAGAAATATGTAAATATTTACCCACAAAACCTTTAAAGAGTTGAACAAATTTTACCAATGTGAGAGGAGAAAATTGAGAAGCAGTTGAAAAGGGACTTGAAAAATTTCAGCTAATCATAGTAACTAAATTACAAAATGCATCGAAAATAATAAAAATATAGGGAATACATTTGAAAATTATTTCTGAAATAGCAAACAAAACATTCACTATTATTCAGTAATGTGGCTGCATTTTGATATATTTGGTATGTGGGAGTTTTAATGTGCTTAAAGTGATTTATGTACAAGAGGAAATCAATAATTCAATAGGACTCATGGTTGTGACAGGCAACTTTGCTAGTTTTAAGAGAAGTCATGAACTTGGACATAACATCAAGTCAACGAGTGAAAACAAAACAAAAAGCTATTGTTTAGTAATCAGAGTCTATGCTTCAACCACCACAACACACCAGAGCCAACACAACAAACAATAACAGAAACCAAACCAAACCCAACCAACCATTTTCGGATCAGCATCTGAAACACAAGTTTCTCAAAATTTCTGGGTATTTGGAAATGTGAGGATTGAGGTGAGGGCTGATGAGGTAGTGTCTAGCGATTTGTGCACACAGAGGATAATTTAGGGGGATGGATGTGAGAACAGGAGAGAAAAGGGCAAAACCACTGGAAACGCCCACATCTCAGAGAAGGAGAGAGGAAAACTGAAGAATTGGCATCTGGAGAGGTGAAGAAATGAGAAGGAGCAGTGCTGGTAAAGCCAAGAATTCTCCAGGTTCAGCAGGAGGGCTGTTTGGCAGTGCTGAAAAATGGAGAATCACAGAGAACGATCTCCAGGGGTCGGAGAACATGTCATTAGGTGGAAACACGGGGGAGGGGCTCCTGGGGCAACAGTCACAAAGGCCAGTGAGGACGAGGAAGTCAGGCTATGGAGCGGGGTAGGTGAGGCAGCGGGGACCTTAGAAGAAGTCGTTGGTGGAGAAGGCGGGTTGGAGTATCAGGGGAGGCAGAGAGAGAGGCAGGGACAGAGAGAAAGAGAGAGACAGAGAGACAGGGTGAGAGACAGAGAGATTATCCCTCACTTTGAATCATGTAATAAAGTTTTCCCTACATGCTTTGGGAAGGCCAATATTTAGCGAGACAAAAAGAGGTGTGCAAGACATTGACAGATTCTTGACATGTGACAGCCGTATGGCTGCACTGATAGACATGCGTGGAGGGGAAAGTCTCAAAGGTGGCCAGACCCAAAGTGTGCCTGCAAAACGCTCGTCTGCGGGATGTGAACAGATGCTTGGTGAGCGGAGGACAGACCCTTTCCTCTCTTTCCCACAGGGGAGACATTCTCAGCGGCCACCGCCTGCTTCCTGACGGGGGACCGGCCGGCTTGGCTTCAGCCCTGAGCACTGCTTTGTATTTCCACTCCATTCCTGGTTCACTGCGGTGGCTTTTTGTTTGTTTGATTTTGTTCTGGGCTGTGCCTTTTTTATTTTCTCAACTTATATTTTGTCTCTTGCTGTCATGTACGTATGTGGTGCAGAGGGACACGTCCAAGATTGACCGCACTGTGCTTTTTGGGTCACAAGTCCTAGGCAGAATTCTTTACTACAGGATGTTTTGGAGTTTTAAGTCCTGACTCTCCAAGAGAGGAGTGACCTATATCCTATTTTCCAAATTCATGTGACCATGGAACTCCTCCATGCCGCCCCTCTGGTTTATATTCCGTGAAACGCACTTTGGGAAGCTTATAAATGAGATAGTGGAAACGACGGGAAGCTGCCTTAGAGAAACTGCAAAGGTGTTTGACTGGTGGGAGGAGAGCTCCTGGCGGCTGAGTGTGCAAGGAACAGTAAACACTTCTGGAAACAGGGAGAAGTTGCAGCTCAGTGGTGCAGTGAGGCTGCCCAGGAGCTCTGTCAGCAATCTCATCCAGGAATGCAACTGGAAAGAACTTTCTTTCCTTTAAGGCCTTGGAGCTGAGGGTTCCCGGGGAAGGACGTCAGCCTAAGGACACCCTGCGTGTGCAGCTGAGTGTTTGTAATCTGTCTCCTTACTCAGGAGCCTGGGTTTGGTGGGCTGTAGTGACGGAGCCCACGCATCCCTAAGCACTGAGTGAGGGTGCCATGCTCCCAAACTACTTTCAGAGAAGGGAGTACCCAAGTGACAATAGTATGTGGTGATCCCGCACGGCCATGGCTAGGGAGGAGGATTCTGGTCTCCCCTTCGGATGGTGGTGAGGAGGTGATGTTCATCAACCCGCCCATGTAGCTGGTATTCACTGGGTTTTTAGTGTGGGCTTGAGCACTCGATAACCAGGAAGGAGATGAAATTGATACAAAACGAACCAAACAAGCAGTTCCAGATCTCATAAGCTTGGAGTCCAGCAGAGGAGACAGACAGACAAACCTATAGTTAAAACGCAGTGTGATGAGACCCGCACACAGGAAGTTCAGGGAGACACGGGATGTGTGGGAAGAACACCACCTCAGACAGATGTAGGGGGAGAGAAGGAGTGACCAGGTGAGGGGGAGGATGTCTAAATTCCAGGCCTAGAAAATAGTATTTGTGAAGATCCAGAGGTGAGAGAAGCAATACCTGCTGGAGGAGAGGAAAGACACGCAACACGGCTGGAGTAGAGAGTTCTGGGCGAGGGTCTGGGGTAGGGCTGGGGGGGTGACAGAGACAGGCCTGGGGCAGGTGCAGCCCAGATCACGTGGGTGAGTCCCGTGGGCTGCACAGCAAAACTGCCAGGCCCGGGCCTCGAGCCCAGGGACTCCCATCTCCTCTGCTCTCTTCCTGCGCCGCTCTGGTCTACTTTGTTCCCTTCTCCAGCTCCCGTCTGCTTCCTCACCCTTTCAGTCTCTCCTGCAGAGAGCTCATCCAGCCTGTTGGGACAGGAGTTTGGAGTCCTGGGAGTAGCCCACCCACTGGAGTGGGCCCATGCTGGGGAGGACAGCTTGGTGTGCAGGTGGGGGCTGGGCCGGAAATGATGGTTTAGATGACGGGAGTCAGTCGGGGCAGGTGGTCTGTCAGGAAGCTTTCCCAGGAGTGGTGGTTGTCCGGAGACCAGGTAAAACCTGACCACAGGGAAACTTGGAGCAGGCATCCTGCCAGGGACCGTGGCTCAGTGGGGACCTTCTTACCGGATCTGGGATCTTGGGTACAGGTGTCACAGAAAAGTAACTCTTATGCATGGAGGGGCACACCAGCAAAGGTGAGTTGCCTGAATTCAGGGACCTAGCATGCTCCAAACTTCCGGCTAAGGACAGCCAGAGAGTGTAACCCGGTCAAGCCTGGTGGTGGGGAAAGGGTTGTGCTCCAGGGAGAGGAGGGATCTTGGCCTTGGGGCTGTTACCTTCTCTGCTCCCAACTCTCACCTCTTTACTGGAAGTCACTGACCTTGACCTCTCTCCTGAACTTTAGGCTTCTCTGCCCACTGAACTCTCCGTCCTCCGGCTCTCAGCCTGAGAGTCACCTCCCCAGGGAAGCCATTCCTGGCCCCCTGACCAGATGGGAGACCCCAGGCTGTGGATTCTCACGCCCCTGGGAGTTTTCCTCCCTGACCCTCAGCACTGTCTGTAGAATTATTTGAGCCATTACTTCCGCCCGTCCTCGCTAGGCAGTGAGCCCAGTGAGCCCAGTGAGGGCAGGACCTGTCTGCTTCACTGGCCGTGATATTTCCACTGCCAGCACCCAAGAAGAGCATGACAGTATCTGCTGAAAGAATGAATACATGAATATTTCCAAATGCCTGCAGGAATTCTGTGAGATGACTCTCACTGCCATTTCCACAGGCTCAAAAACAACCGTCCTTCTTTCTCATTCTCTGTGTGCATTTTATATCTAGGCTCTTGATCACAATTGAAATAAAAGGGGTTGCAGATGTGAAGAAGATTGTGTGACTACTTCAAAAACTGACCCGTATTCCCCGTGGCACTTGGGTCAGGTTATATTGCAAGCATTAAACGTGCTTTGAAAATGGTCAGCTGCACGGACTGGGCAGGAAGGGGGCCTCAGCCCTGCTTGGTGGAAAGCTGCCTGCCGCCTGGGTTCTGACAGTCGCGCAGGGCTCAGGTGGGGGTGAGGCTAACGATCCAGGTGCCCTGTGCCTTTACGTTTTCGAAAAGTGATCTCCTTAATAAGGCAGCAAAACGCGTCAAGATGAATGCCGCACTGAGGCCGGTGCACGGAGCAGTTGATAGTTCTGTGAGAGCTCTTTGTTTCTCTCTGGCATGCGGATGCACAGCCTTTGATGTTAGAATTTTAGCTCATTAATAACTAATTTACATTTCCCAGACAGCAAATTGTGATCTGACACAAATTTATAAAAGAACTCCAAATGGTGAAACTCTCTTATACAATGAGTCCTTTGTGGGCTTTTTAATTTTTTTTCCCCTAACTTAAGGAGTTTGTGATTAAAATTTTAATGCAATCATTGAAATCTCCTGGGCTACTTAAAAATAAAACACCATCTTATTTCCTTCCTCTCAGAGATCATGACAACGGGCTGTTCCTATGTGGGTGCTGTAAGTGCTACAATTGCTTTTTCATCTGCTCGGATGTCCTCAGTGGCCCAGAGGAGAGGCCTGGTGAAGGAGCCGACGGTGGTAGCAGAAGGCGGCAGTGCCGTGCTCCTCAGCTTCTCGATGCTTCTTTGCAGGTTACCGGGATGGCAGATTCCTCATAGGCTTCTCTCATTGGTCTACAGGAGCGCCAGGGGTGATTCTCACTGCTCCAGATGTCCAAAAGCCTGAACAGGTTATTTAGCAAACACAGAAGGGTGAATCCGAGCTATCAAGAGAAGGGCTTTTTGTGTGCGTGTGTGTGTGTGTGTGTGTGTGTGTGTGTGTGTACATATATATATATCTCCTCTTGGCCACATCTTGGAAGGCCAAATGCTTCATGGGCCATGTTGTGGTTTTTCTATATTTTACCCCATGTTTCTTTGGGAGAATATGGAGGTCAAGGGAAGTTGCACTCTAGCTCTCAGAAGGCAAATCTACATGTGTCTTGAGCTCCCCTCGTTGTGTATGTTTGTGAAAGGCTTTGTCATCTTGTGTGTAGGTGACTCACAGCTCAGGGGGAAGGCAGGGTAGGGAGGAGAAAATGCCACGTGCATCCAACCACCTGGAAACATCTCCTTCGACTACAGAGGGAGACTATGCCTCAGGGAGAGAGGGGACAGACCAGAACAGTGGACCAGAGAGCTGGTGGTGTCAGGGCAGGAGGCGAGGCCAGGGGAGCGAGACATTGGACGGCTTGGCTGATTGCATCATGTCTGGCAAGAGGCTTGGTTCTACTGAGTTACTCTTTGCTTGGAGACGTAGTTTTAGGGAAAAGCCATGGGCTTGTCGTGTGGAATGGAAACATACCCAGAATGAAAAGATTCTGAAATTGGCACCACTTGAGGTCAGATTTTAAATGGTCACGCGGCGTGAGCTAAATTGACTACATGCAGAGAAGCAACAAGCCACCCCGGTTCCTTATATTATTTTAATAACAGAAAGAATGTATTAGGAATTCCAGGCAAGACTTCCACCTGGACACAGTCCCAGATTCAAACTCATCTGTGCATGCCTTTTTAAGAGAGGCTTTCACAAAGAGGCAGTTTTTCTCTCCAATCTCTTTTCCACCAATAGAGGAATCTGAGATTCCCCTCCCAGCTTGGGTTGTAGGAAGCAAGTAACCTGAGAGCCTGCTCTGAGCAGGGTGGCTCTGCAGTAATCTGCTAAGAAAATGGCAGGGCTATTTGGGGTGGCCTTTAATTCAAACAACAAAGACCATCCCAGGAGGTGGTGTGAGGCACACCTGGCCCTTTTCTCCGGCTTGGACACCCAGACTCCTGGGACAGAGAGGGGACCGAGTTTGGTGGTGGCTCCTGTCAGTCTCTGTGACGTGGCCTGTGTGCCTCTCAGTGATGTTTGAGCTCCACCTGCTCCTGCTCCACTCAGGAGGCAGGAGGGAACTGTATCTCCCGCAGACCATGCTGACAGCCACGAGGGAAGAAGGAAAACCTCGTGTGTGGCCTGATAATAATTAGTGTCTTTCTCCATACCTGGAACATTGCTGACATTTAAAAACGAATGTTGCTGTCATGCTTGTTCGTTTTACCCTCTTGGGCCCTGAACAGCTCATTTAACACTTGACTATTTTTCTAAGTCACAGAGACCAGACTAGATTTTTTTTTTTTTTGGAAGGGAGTCAATTTTGTGCTCAACCGTAGATGGACCAAAAAAGAAACATCTTCTCATTGCTGTAAACGCGATAGGCTCTCCTGGCTACGTTGCACTCACCCTCTTCCATCTGGGGGGGAGTCTCTGGAGTCAGTTTGGGTTTGAATCCTGGCTCTACTGCTTACCTCTTCTGATCCTGGATTTGTTATTATACTTAATCTTCCCGAGTTATTTTTTCCTCATTTGTACAAAGCAGATGATAACAGTTGTTAAGAGGATTAAATGCTAAGTTCTCAGCACATGGCCTGGCACACAGTAAGTGCTCAAAGGGAGCTGTGGATGTAACTATGGAGTCAGGTGTACCATGCATCAAGAAGTGGAATCCTGCGAAGGGGTGAAACAGGAGCTGAGCTGCCCCCCCACCCGCCATGGCCACTTCTGGGGAGATGTCACTCTTGGCGTGGCACCCAAATTTCTGGACAATTAAGGATAGAGGAGCAGAGAACTGAGGGCCATGTGGCTATTCCTGGGTCAAACTGTAGCTCATGTTCTGTTGAGCTCGTTGGAGGGGAAGCAGAGCTCATTATCAGAGGATACGGACCTGGCTCTTAAAACCTGGCTTTGCTTCGGGCAATTGCACCAAGACAGACTAAGATCGCTCTATAATTATTTATAGAAGCAGATGTCCTAGAACAGAGATTTCTCAGCAGATAGAGAAATAGGAAACCTACTCAGGAGAGAACTATATCTTAGCTATGCTGGTTAAAGGTTATCCCCAGTTTCTTAGAAAAAATTTAGAATCAGGTTCCATTGTCTAAGAATATCTAATAAAATATTAGACAATTATCACTACAGAGCACCAGCCCAGTTCTCTTAAAAAGTCTTATTGTCAATTTCATATGCGGTTCAGTTGAAGACATCCTTCAGGTACTGACTATTAGAACCAAGATTCTGATATCCGAGTGGGAAAAACCAGGTATGTTAAAAAATTTAATCTTCTTTGGGTGTGAGACATGGAACACAGAAATCTATCTGCCCCCAGTAATACTACTGTGTATTACATTTTGGGCTTTGTGAAACCATATTCACCTCTCTACTTTCATTTTATCCTCATGTTATTCATGAGAGGTTAGCAGGACAGATAGAGTGAGCAGTATCGTCTCAATTTCACAGTTGAGTAACTCGGGTTAGAGTTTACCTCTACAAAGAAGGGGTGCATTCAGGGTTTACCTAGAGCAAGAAAAGGAAACATGTTCAAACTATCCATGCCTACCTGACTTTTGCTTAACCAGTGACATCAGCTTCTAGAAGAACTTTGACCACAGGGACAGGTTTTGAAATGTCTGTGAACAGCAAAAGCTGCACCTGTGCCTCGTCCAGTCTGTTTACCTCCCCAGATCCAAAGGATCTGGGAACACGATGACGGCAGAGGCCGCGGGTGACGACTACGGTCAAAACATTCTTTGACTTTCATCAAATGACTAGTGTGTCCAGACAGAGGGATCCTTGCTGTCGGTGCCACTTGGTCAATTTCTGGAAGGGCTGGGCAACTGAGAGTCAGCACAAAGCTACTGGCGAGGGCTTCTCCGAGCAGCTCTGGCCAGTGTCGTGAGTATGCTGAGGGTCAGGGATGCATTTCAGGTCTTGTGGTTTCCAGGAAGCCTGTGGAAGGTTCAAGCCTGGATTGGGCGTGGCCCAGCATGGAATTCCTGCGTGAGCTCTTTGAGAACATAGGGCATGGTGCGTTGGGGTGTAGTGGGGGATGGGGTGGGGCAGGGCGAGGTTTTAGCTCACAGCTCAGGTTGCTGTCTCATGGTGACAGGAAAGTGTTTTCAATCGCATATAAACTCCTTCACTTTGGCACGTGGTAGACGTTTGGACCTTGTGTTGCCATTCATCTTTGACAGCCTTGGGGTTAGGGCTGCATGATGAGTCAGCCTGACTCTCTGCCCAGCACCTGGGAGGGCCCTGTGCAGACACTGGGAGGGCAGGGACAGGTGGCTCTTCTTCCTACTTCTCATCGATCCCCTCTCTGACCTCAAGTAGATTCACTTCACAATCGCTCACCTTCCCTCCTCCTCTTCTCTTTCCCAGAGGTGAAACCCAGGAGATGAATGGTGATGTCACTCTTTGACTTGGTATCTTTGAAGCCAATCTACTTAGATATCAAATAAATGTAGCAGTTCATTATCTGAGTGGATTTTACCCATGAGTTGAGGATGGTGGTTATTGTTTTCATTAAACAGTGAGGGCATTTTTTCTGAATCCTGGGAGCCTTAAGTGACAGCAGCGGGACTCTCTTTGTCTACCCTCTGTCTAGAGCCACGACTTAGTAGTGCGCATTCAAAGAATGCAGTAATGAAGGCTGCCGTTGTCTTGTTATCACGCTCATCCAAGTATTTTCCTGAAGCCATATTTCTTGGGAAATCTGGAAGTCATTTATCGTGGTTTCTGGAAAGATGCCCTTCTCCATGTAGCCATTCTGTTAGATTTTCTTGTACATATTGTGTACAGAGAAGAACAGGCTGGAGTCATGGGAAATGCCCAGCTGGGAGTCCTTCCTGATTTGGAAGACAAACTGGGGAGGTAGAAGGTGCCTGGGCTTTGGACTCAGACAGACCAAGCAGCAAATCCTGGTTCTCCAAGAGGTGAGAGGGCAAGCTTTGGTTTTCTTGTCTGTCACATGAGGCTAGTAACAACTGCCTCACACAGGGGTGGCGGAGATTAAATGAGGTACTATGTACACAGAGACTTCCTAGGTCAGAGACTTTAGTCCCTCCAGTCCTGACCTGTCTTTCAGGTGCAGACTGGTATTCCCACCCTGATGTCTTCCTCGCTGTGTGCCCAGCATGCCCCAGTCTGCACTCGCCCTTCCTCTCCCTCACCCTGCAAACTACCCGCTTCCTCCTCCACTTACACTGTAGTGAAGGGTTTCATCGTTCTCCATTGCCCAAACCAGACACTGGAGCCACCCTCAAGTCCTCCCTCTCCCTCAACCTGGAAAGTTCCATCAGTCGCCGAATCCTGTGAACGCTGCTGCCCCTGTGTCTTTGCTGTCAATTTCATCCTATCCACCCACAGCCACTCCCCGAATCTAGTTCCCCATCATTTCACGTCCAGGTTATTGCAATATGTTCCATTTTTTAAATTTATGCTGCCGTCAGAGCAAATTACCTAGTGTCACACATCTATTTAAAATCCTATGCATTTCCTTCATGAACTTTCAGGGGAAGTTCGATATCTTTGACCCGGGAACACAAGCTCTCCATGAGCGATGTCCCTTCCTGCTCTCCAGCTCCACTTCTCACCTCTTCTGTGATCCTGCCGCAGGCTGACGCCAAGCTGGAGTACGTCCTGTCCTGTAGCAGTGCCGTGCTCTGTCGAGCCTCCTTCGGGATTATGTGTTCTCACCGCTCGACATGCCTTCCCACTCCCTGTGCACCTGGCTCACTCCTAACCACCATTCAAGAATCAGCTCGAGTGTCACCTCCTCTTGGAAGAGGATCTTGAACTTTTCCGGCTGTGTCAGATTCCTCCCCGCCGCACCAGCACCTTGTATATGCTTTTATGCATTTGGGGCCATTGATTTTTCTGGTCTGCCTGCACTTGAAAGCGGAGACTGTCCAGCTTGGCAACATCAGACCCTAGCACAAGCCAAGCACTGGCGGACGTTCAGTACCTATTTACAGAATGGATGAATGAAGGGTATTGAAATTCATAGAAAATTTAACACGCATACACACAACATTTCAAAATTGAATATAATGTAAATCTGTAATAGTAAGAAATAAAATAAATGGATAATAATTTACAATGAAATTGCATATATTCAATAAGTAAATATACAACTATATTAAAGGATGTAATAAAGTGGCTAAAGGCTTATACCTGCTTATAATGAAGAAATCTGGTTTTCAGAGCAGTAAGACTGAATTGTGTTTATACTTTTAAAAAAATTCTCGTTTTGGAATAAGGGCTACCTAAAAGTATTTTTAAGTTAAAGTGGAATAACTTTGAGCGGGCCAGGTAGAAAGTGCAGATGGATAAAGATGTTTTTGTATTGGTGACTCTCATACCACCAGTGGCAACGCTGCTTGGTGACACAGTTTTCTAGATGAATTTCCAAAATGGTAGACAACTCTTGGTAAAGTACCAAGCAGATCATCACAATTGTCTTTGGATTTTCATTGTATTTGCATTCCTAGAAAATTCAATATGTACTAAAGTAGTGCAAAAAAAAAAAAAAGGAGAGCATTTATATGTATTTAAATGTAGAATGGAGTTAGGCTCTAGGCTCAGTTAATTATAAATAGGTTTTTCAGCCCCATAAATGTCCAGTGGATTATTAGAAAGTCATGCAGGGTGTAGCATGGTTCTTTGTGGTGGGGGGCTGCCCTCGTGTTGCAGGCTGCCTATCACTCCTGGCCTTCACACATTAGAGGGTAGTAGAACCTGCTCCATCATTGAGACACAAAAAAATAACCTACACAAACAAATTTCTAAAGCACTAAATGTTTTTCAAGGAACTGGATGAGCTGTAATGCATTGCACGGCGATGAAACACTCTGTTTAAATACCCCTCGTCTATGGAAAAAAGTATATTTTGCCTGAATTGTTTAAAGCTAATTATCGTAAAGTGAATTTATTTCCTGTAATTAAAGATTTTTAGCATTAGGGGGAAAGTCACTAACTTTCAATTAGGAAGGAATTAAATGTTAAAGTAATATAAAAATGTAAGAAATTTTATGATCGTTGGGATTTGGGTTGTGTTTTTCTGAGTGTTACTGCTCTTTTATAGGTCACTTTTCTTGATATTCACCCATTATTTACTCTGACCTTAGTAATATTCTCCTCACTTAGGAGGTCTCCTGTTTGCATACTTTCAACGTTGAGAAATTTGCTCTCATTCTCCTGCAACCTTATTATTTATGATTAGAATATCATCTGACTTCAATGAAGTTGGATTGCTTGGTGATCATTGGTTGTTTTACCTGACTGTTGTACTATGAATTCATTTCTGATTTAGTATTTTTATTTTTTATTTTTTAAACTTTTTGTCAGTTGACTGTAAGTTCCGTGACTTAGTTTTTATATCACTCAACTGAAATTTTTTTTTCAAGTCGGTCTCCACTATTGGTGAGAACTTCTTTATCAAATTTATTTTTGCCTGCCTTAATCAGAGGTCATATGGTATTCATCTCAATATTTCCAGATCCTACCCCAGTAATCAGCTACTAGCAAGTTCTCAATAAACATTTGTTGAATGCATGAACGGACAGCATGTAATGTACTTAAGCCTGCAAATCTCATAAATACCAGACTTGAGGTCCATAAAACAAAGGGATCTTCTAATTCATAGTTTTTGATTATTTGAAATTCTGTACTGTTGAGCCTATTTAAAAGGCTCATAAATACTAAGAAGTAAGGGAAAAGGGGAGTTGCTGTTTAATGGGTACAGATTTTCAGATTTGAAAGATGAAAAAGTTCTGGAGATCTGTTTCTTAACCATGTCAGTATACTTAACACTACACTGAACTGTACACTTAAAATTGGTTACTATGGTCAATTTTATGTTATGTATTTTTTACCACAGTAAAAGGGGGGGGCAAAAAAGAGCACAGATATTTCCTTCTAAATTGGTTTCCCTTTCTGTCATTGGTACCACCATTCTATCAGGCTCCCAGGTAGGAAATTACTTGTCATATAAACTAGACACCAAGTTTTGGCTTACAAAGTCTCTCAGATCTGTCTCTTTCCCTCTACTTCTACCCAAATAATTGTGTCAGATCATGCTTGAATTATAGGGAAAAACTCTGGGAGTCTTAACTCTAATCTCTTCTTCCAAGACTACTTTCATCATACTGCGGATGTAGTGCATGGGAACTGGCACGGCCCTCTCTTGCCTAGAGTCACGTCCAACCTGTTTAGACCCAGATCTCTCCAATTTTTCCCAGAGTCAGATTGCACACCCTCATTTTTACCACCCCTCTTTAAAACAACCTTAAAAGAGAGTGCATTGCCCTGTCGGAGAACTGATCAAAGTAGAGGGCTCCCACTTACGGCCATGCAGATTGTACATCACACAGCTCCAGAATTGCCACTAACAGCCTTCCTGTCATCGACCACAGGTAGGCAACACCACTGCAATTTATTTGAGTACCTGCTGTGTGCCAGGTATTTTATGCATAGCATGTGGCTTCACTAAATACAATTATCCTTTGAGGTATGAATCTTACCATTTCCATTTTTCAAATGGAGAGACTTAGGCACAGGAAGTTAAATTACTCACCTAAGGTCACAGTGGATGGTGGATCCACCGTGGATCCATGGGGCATGGTGGATCCTGGATTGGTCTTTCTGACACTAAGTTTGAATTCTTTCCACTCCACCATAATATAGTTATTATCACGATAACTGTGGTGCGTGAAAAACTAAACAGAATGTAATGTTCCTGGTAAGATAGACTGATGTAGCAAGTTAGTTTTTATGGTCTTGGCTGAATTTCTGCAGTCAAGTTTATTAATTATCATATTTCTTCTTTTCTTATAGTCATGAGAGCCCATCATCGAATAACGTACTTGCATTGTCAAGTTTATCTAAATCTCAAAGATCTTACTTTAGAAAGAACCATCACTGAGTATATCAATATTTTTATACAGTAGTAATTGCAATACAAATTGTGGTCTTATGTAAGCTAAAAGAAAATTTAAATGGAAGTTAAAATAATAATTTTTCTTATTTTTCCTGTTGTAGTGTTCATCTCCGTTGTTGTTAGCCAATGTGAACTGCACTGAATTTTTAAAAAACGGTCACCTCTTTTCTGTGCTTACAGCCATCCTCAGGGTAGAGCCAAACTATTAAGGGGAGATGTTAAAGAAGATTATATCAGTAATTCAAAATCCCCCTCGTGTACCCGGGTTATATTACTCAGGCTGAAGGGGAATGGAAATAGGGGAACAAAACATATTTGTTTCAGGATTTTAAGCTTGAGTTTCCTGAGGCCAAATGACTTTTGCCATTTGTTCTGTCTTCTTACCAAACCAAGGTACAAGTTCAGATTCTTTCTTCCTTTTTTCCTGTTGTTTTGATTCTTTCTTTTCTTTTTCCTCTTTCTTCTTTTCTTTCTCTCTCCCCTTCCTTCTTTTCTTCTATCCCTCCTTCCATATATCTCTTTCTCAGCTACAGATCTTAATGCTACTCAGTGCGCTGCATTCTCCTACGCCCACTGTGTCGATGGTACCACGGAATCTGTCTCGTTTGTGTTGTGTTTTTCTCACAAGTCCTTAACATACACCTGGGTCCCCAAGGAGTCGTGGTTATCATTCTAGATAAAAGTCCAAAAGTATACAATTTATCTTTTCATAGTTATAGCCATTGTTTTCTTATTCTAGCATTCTTGTTACAAAGATTATTTATCTATTGTTCAATTGAAGTTTCCTGGAGGTACAAAATGGTGGGAAAGGAATCCCGGTGCACTTGATGCTTTTTGCAGTGGTTTCCCAAAATACTGGATTAAACAACAATATTAAAAAGCACACTACAACCACCAAAGATAGAAGTTTGCAAACCCAAAAGATCACTGTCCTTCCAGTGCCAGATACATGCTAATATATTGTACTTTTGAGCACATGAAAACCAGAGACTTGCTGGGGGATGCTTCATTTTGGGACCAAGAGGCTTCAAAGGCTTAAGCCCAATAAATGAGGCTTTGAAGTGAGATGGGCGGTTGGTGAAGGGAGGAAGCTCACCTCTCACTCTATTATTTCAGGCTTTTGACTTCTGGCTGCAAAGCAAACAAGGTTCCCTGGTGCTCTGATTTAACCCAGGTTATCCTGACAGGCAGAAAGGGCTACATTGCCAACAAACCCAAAGGTATTGCTAACCAATCCAATTTGTTATATGCTCAGGCAGCTGTGAACTTCTCCTTATTCTGATTTAGCTCCAATCACAATGCCTGTGGCATTGCTTTTTGGTGGTGTGAAAATTGAAGCCCAGTGGTTTGACTGTGTACTGTGGTGGAAACCACTGAATGGTTAACTTCACAGCCATTCTCCACCTCCTTTCTCCTTTCTGCCTTCTGTAATGGACGATGAGCCAGATACTCACTTTCTGGCTTGCCTTCACAGCTAGGGTGGCAATGTAACCCCACCATGGCCAGTGAGATGGTAGTCCTGCCGGCTTTGGGGAAACTTTTGCTTTCCCTGAAAAAAGGAACTGTTGAGCTGGTGCCAAACTTTTCCCTCTTTTTCCTGTCTTGTATGCAGATAAGATGACTGGAACTTCTATAGCCATTTTGTGACTAATCAGTGACAATTATGAAGATGAAAAGTCAACATGCTAAGGATGTTAGAGACAGTGCAAGGAAAAGATAGAAAGAGCCTTGGTCCTTGATGGTTTTAGCGAGCAAAGGAACCAACATTGTTTGCAACTAATCTTTTGGACTACTTTGTGATATGAGAAAAATAAATCTCTATTTGTTTTAGCTCCTGTTAGTTGGATTTTGCTACTTGCGGCTGGAGAATTCTTTTATTTTTTAATTAAAAAATTTATTTTGTAGAGATGGCATCTCAATATGTTGCCCAGACTGGTCTCGAACTTCTGGCCTTAGGTGATCCTCCCACCTTGGCCTTTCAAAGTGGTGGGATTACAAGCATGAGCCACTGTGCCTGGCCTGAAGTCATTATAACTGATACAGCTACAATAGCCTATAAATGGTAAGACCAGGAGGGTAATTTTTTCCTTTTCTTATTTTGATACAGGGTCTTACTCTGTCACCCAGGCTGGAGTGCAGCGGCCTCATCATAGTTCACTGCAACCTTGAACTCCTGGGCTCAAGCGATCATATGGAGGGTAATTTTGACTTCCACTTTTAGCTTGTGTGACCCTGTAAAGACATTAGTCATTGATTTACTTACTCAATGAGCATATCTATAAAATAGTGAATCAGGCTCAGAATTTGTAAGCTCTGAACTTCATGATCCTTGTGAGGCACTTAGTGTACTATTAGTAATTAACAATGCCACCAAGATACACAGGGACAAATGTAGCACATTCATGAAATACTTTTTTTAATACTTTCCTCAGAGCATCTTGTTTAATAAAGCACATTCTTCTCTCTCAGTGTTCCCAAGAGTACTTTTACTATAGGAAAGGCATGTTTTTCCCTAAGTCATAAGAAACTTTAATGGAAAGTACAATACACATATCAATCATTGAGTGTATAAACAACAAGAAATTCGGGGTGATTAAAGTTCACAAATCTGCATACTTTACCCACAATCAACAACATATCGCTTCTTTTCTGAGTCTGGCATGGGAGTTCTGAGACACAGTTCTTTCTGTGTTCAGCCTTTACGGTTTCTGAAGAATACAGAGGAAAGGCCAAACCTTAGGGGAAGCCAGGAATTCTCTCTCGATCTTGCTCCACTAGGATTATCATCTCTTCTCTTCTCCTCCCTACCACTTCCTCAGGCTTGGCAGTAGTCATTGCTTGTCTCTTTCCCTCCAAGGGAAACAAGTCACCAAATCCATTTTTTATTTCAACAGAGGGAGGAGAACATTGTTACTCTTTTTGTTTGGTGTTCCCCAGAGAGTAATTGAATGTGATCCACAGGGCAAATGTAGAAATTAAACAAAACAGATTCCCAATTCCTAACACTGTCTTCTTGTTTTCATGTACCTATATTCTGAAAAACCACTGACCTAATTTAGAGATAAAATAATTCCTTCTTAATGAGAATGAAATACAAGTCTGGAGAGCTACGCAGTGCTTAGATGTCATCCTAAAATGAGCATTTCTGAGTGGTTTGAATTCAGTAAGTGTTTCAGTGGTATCATCCTCTAGTTTCTAGAATGTGTCTCCTTTCTGATTGGAACTCAGTTCTAGAATTTTTAACTGCATCAGGGATGTTTGTGTATGTGCCTGCCTCCCTTTCTAAATCGTAAATTCCTAGAGGGCATTGGTAGGCTTTATTTCTATATTCCCTCATGTTGCCAAGTGAAATATATCTTACTCATGTGACAGCTGATAAGTGTTTGTCAGATTGAATTCTATCAATGCAGTTGTAGCTTTGCAATCTCTGGATCTTTGAGGTGGGTGACCTCTGACTCACACACTCAGATGATTCTTAGTGAGGCTTCTGAGACTGTCTTGAAGATCAATTTGTTAGTATCACCAAGCTCTGATTACTTGGTGTTATATAATTATGCTATAATTAAACTAAAAATAAGCAGCATATTTAAATAACTCTAACAGAATTAAGGCGACTCGGTGATTCATATAAATGTCCCTTCTCCTCTTTTCTTGGGGGATAAAATTAAGTGTATCATTAGCAAAGGTTGAATCTCTCCAATATTGACTGGCCTTACTTAAGGCAAGCACACTTACTGGAAATTGGGATTGATATGGAAAATAAAATTAGGGCATTGTTTTTTCTCTGTTAAAAGTGCCTATAAATAACATGCCTTTAAATAGTAGATTTAAAGTGTGACTCATTTTTGAAAATTCAATTATAATCTCCAAAAAAGAAAACAATAAGAAACTTCTAAAATTGGCCTCTTCTGAGGAGGAGAACAGAGAGATGAGGATCTAGGAATGGCAGGAAAATTTATTAATCACTGAAAACTCCTTTTTGGACATACATTACCTATTTCAAGATAAATAAAGACACAAACAAACAAATAAATCTCAATGCAATTTTTTTCTTCTTTTAGAAGGACATGCCTGGATTTTTTAAATTACTTTTTATTTTTTTATTTATTTTGCAATTTTGAAAAAGAATAACATTGGAGAACTTGCACAACCTAATTCTAAGATTTACTGTAAAGTTGAAGTATTCAAGATAGGGTGGTACTGGTGTAAGGACACGTATATAGATCAATGGAGCAGGTACAGAAATAAACCCACATATGTATGGTCAATTGAGTTTTTGAGAAAGATTTTAAGTTAACTCATTTCAACAACTCGGTATCCGTAGGGAAAAGAACTTCGTGGCTTACTTAACATAACAAACAAAAAATTAACTCAAAATGAAACATAGATTTAAATATAACAGCTAAAACAAAACTTCTGGAGGAGAAAATAAGATAAGATCATTGCGACCTTGGGATGGCAAAGATTTCTTGGATGGAACACAAGAAGCAAAACCAAAAAAATAAAAAAAATTGATAAATAGACTTTATCAAAATGAAAACTTCTGCTTTTCAAAAAGCACTATTAAGAAATCAATCCACAGACCGGCACGGCGGCTCATGCCTGTAATCCTAACACTCTGGGAGGCGGAGGCGGGTGGATCGCTCAAGGTCAGGAGTTCGAGACCAGCCTGAGCAAGAGCGAGATCCCATCTCTACTAAAAATAGAAAGAAATTATCTGGACAACTAAAAAAATATATATATATATAAAATTAGCCGGGCATGGTGGCGTGTGCCTGTAGTCCCAGCTACTCGGGAGGGTGAGGTAGGAGGATCGCTTGAGCCCAGGAGTTTGAGGTTGCTGTGAGCTAGGCTGATGCCATGGCACTCTAGCCAGGGCAATAGAGCCAGACTCTGCCTCAAAAAAAAAAAAAAGAAATCAAGTCACAGATTGGGAGAAAATACATGGAAGACATAGATCGAGTAAAAACATTGTACCCAAGAATATGTGCAAAATATTTGAAGAGACATTTCACAAAGAAGATATACCAATGGCTAATAAGCACATGGAAGGATGTTTAACATCACAAACTAAAACCAGAACGGGAGATTAAGATGACTAACGATGTTAAGTCTTGGTGAGGATACAGAGCAACTGCAACTCTAAATTGTTGGCTGGAATGAAAAATTTCCTGCACTTTGGAAAACAGATTGGCCATTTCTTGTAAAATTAAACACTCTACATATCCCAGAAAGCCCACTCCTAGGTATTTTTGCAACAGAAATGAAAATGTGTTCACATGAAGACATATACTTGAATGCTGTCTTAATTTCCTGGGTGGTTGTGACAATTTATAATGAACTGGATGACTGTAAACGACATTCTCTCACAGTTCTAGAGGCAAAAAGTCCAAAATCAAGGTGTCATCACAGACATGCTCTCTGAGGGCTCTAGGGGACAATCTGTTCTGTGACTTTCTCTTAGCTGTTGGTATTGCTGGCAACCCTGGGCGTTTCTTGCCTTGTGGATATTCCTTGACTCGCAGAGATTCCAGTCTCCGCCTGGTCATCTCGTGGCATTCTCCCTTTGTGCCTCTGTGTCTGTGTCTCTCCTTTTCTTCCAGTGTAAGTCATTTTCTTATAATATGACTTACACAGTCATATTGGATTAGGTCCCCCCCAATGACCCTATTTTAAGACTATATCTCCAAAGACTCTATTTCCAAATGAGGTTACATTCGCAGATACCAGAGGTTAGGACTTCAATATTATCAATGACATATGATGACAGCAGCTTTATTGGTGGAAACAACTGCTTGTGGAAACAACCCAAATACCCATCGCTTGGTGAATACATAACACATTATAGTGTATCTATGTAACAGAATATTACTCATCAACAAAAATGATTGAATTATTGACATGCTTAATACAGATGAATCTCAAAGTGTTTTGCTGAGTGCAGGAAGGAGACACAAAAGAATACACACTGTGTGATTTAACATACATGAAATCTAGAAATGACCAATCTAATCTATAAATCTGTCAGAAAGCAGATTACTGTTTGCCTGGGGTTGGGACGAGGGAGTGTGAGAATGTAGGATTGATTGCACACAGGCACTAGGCTACCTTTGTAGAGAAGGAAATATTCTATCTGTTACTTTTAACAGTGATCACAAAACTGTGTAAGTTTGTCAGAATTCATTGAACTAAACGTTACCAAATTGAATGCATTTTAATTCAAGTAAATCATACTTCAATAAAGTTTATTTAAAAGTTCAATTGCAAACAACTGTTTAATAATATTTGGCAAGATTATCAAGCAAGATTCGTCCTTGCAAACAGGTTCACATTCTTATATTTATTTAAAATAAAGTCTGATCGTAACCTCTGTGGAAATTAGTAGAAATCTACCCGTTCATCACTGGGAAGTGAGGGGGATGTCCATATTTTTGTCTACTCAGCACCCCTTACCCTTCTCCTGGAAATAGCGTTCCTTCCTTTTCCTTCTTTTGATGAGCTGCTCCTTCCTCATTCCAGCAATTGTGATGGACTTCTTGCCCTTCACTCCCCCTTCTCTCCCTCCCACTCTGCCAGTGGGAGCACATGGAGGATGCTGACCCACAGTGAAGATAATGATGCCAAACTCAAGTGAAGAAGCCTCCGTGAAAGGAGGAAGCGAGAGAGACTGTCTGGAAACATGATGTCTCTGACTTCAGAAATCTATCAATCGTTCTCCATCTCCCCATACATTATTGCTGGTTTCTTAAGCCAGTAAAATAATAAAACCTAACTTTTTACGAAGTAAGTTAATGTTAAGTTTCAAGTTTCTTCCAATTCCAACTAAAAGAATACTAACAAATTAAGATTTAAAAAAATTCTGTTAGCTCTAATCAGGCTGCCTTGTATACATGGACAGCTGTTTCTGTAAGAACATCCACCAGTCTATATAATATTTTCAAGTTGTCAATGCTCCTCTTAATGAGTGTCACCCTGGAGTCCCCCACTTCCCAATACTCCAGAGGTAGTCTTGCCTAGTGTATTAGAACTCTAACTTACTTTCATTTTATTGTTTTTGACTTTAATTAATAGGGCATAAAGGTGACTTAGCCCTTTGGGTGGCTGCCTTACTTGTTGTCTCATATTGAGCAAGAAGGCAATGATTTAGAACTAAACCCAAATTTTTAAATATAAATTGCTATCAAGCTGGGTCTTTTTCATCTAATGCTTTTGCAAGTGATTGTTTCAACCCCAAAATAAAAATTTACATTTATGGAATTCAGTTGAATTCTGATAATGTTTTCTTTTAAGGCCATTGAATCCTTATCCTGTCATCTGTAGAATTCTTCTCAGTTTTGTTTCATCTATTAGTTTAATAAGCAATAAAGTAGAAAAAATGACTCTTTAATGTGAGTCTGTATCAATTGTGATGTGCTTATAAGAGGTCGCCAAGATGTGCTTAATATCGGTTTGGGAATTTCCCTGGAAATCAACAGGAAGCTCATGGCCTGGGAGCGCTCTGCAGTGCTGTGAATGACCAGTTCTCCTTTTATGACCCTCAGGAAATTGTTTGCTATCTTTAACCTTTCGGCATTTCCTCCATTCTCCAGGGTAGTGCGGAGTCCACTAATGTGCCTCTCTGATCGCTTCTTCAATGTTTTTGGTGGTAATTTTTGTGGCCCAAAGGATTATACTAATTTTAAACCACTTAATACTCTCTGAATATGTCCTTAGCTCCCTGGGGCTTTAGTTTCTTCCTCTTTGAGTCTCATTATCCTTGGTGCAGAAGTTAGAAACAAAATGGAAATGTCGTTATTAACTTCCTACACTACTGAACCCCTTGGAGCATCATTTTCCCCTCGTGCGCTTGTTGTGGGGACAGGAAAGAGACGGTGTGGGGGAAAAGGAGAAGATGTGGGAAAGCACCTGGTGTAAGGTGAGACAGTGACGAGGAGTGGTGATGGCCCAGACCACGGGTCCTGGCGGGGTAGTCCCTGGGGTAGATGGTACTTATAGAGAAGGTTCTGTCAGGGAGAAAGGGGTGTGACAGTGGCACTTTAGGCAAATGATGTCTCTGCACAGGTTCCTGCTGCCCACCTGTCATTGCCTCCAGGTGAGTGGCCAAGGGCAAGGCTTCAGTTCCTGGGAAAGACTGATGCAAAACCCTAGCTCCTGCGGGCTTCGTGGAAAGGATTCCAGCTTGGGCTCCTGGACACTGCCATGGAGCAGGGAAGGGAGCTGAGATTCAGGGAGACCAGTGGTCAGCAGTGGGGCACCGTACCTGCACACAGGTGAGCGTGGGAGGGAGTTGGTGGGCACCAGAGTGGCTTGACATGAGAACAGAAAACTCTCAGCATGAACGACTCCATCCAGCCCCCACACTGAGAGACTCGACCAAACTTTAGCACTTCTATCAGCTCAAGGCCACGTCCCTAGGATGATCTCAACCTCCTTAAATGCCTGCCTGAGAAAGCTCAACACTGCCAAAAGCGTTTACCGTTTGCTCCGGCCCAAGCCTGACTACAGGCCCCCGACCAACCTTTTCTTAGAACATTTACCTTAAAACATTCATGATTGTGAACTCTCTTTGTGTCCCTTTGAGATGTATCCCCTACAACCCAGGAATGTCTTTCTCGAGGACCTGGGAGCCATCCGTTTGCACTGTCATCACTAAGAAGGGCAAGACCTGTGTCTGCCAGTCTCTGGGGGAGAGTGAGACCGGTAAGCAGACATAGGTGGCCCAATCCCATTGGCCGATCTCCTCCAGGGTCCTTCACGGTTTCCCTCCAGCCCATCCTGGCATTTCCAAGCCTCCTGCCTTTTGTTTCAGACTCTGTCTACGCTGGAGTCTGTCTCCCCTTTCGCTGCAGTCTGAATAAAACCTGCCTTGCCTTTCTAAACAAGTGTCTGATGAATAATTTCTCCTTGGCAAAGGACTCAAATTATTATTAGTCTGAAATGCTGGGGGACAGCCAAACTTTGGGGGTGGGAGGTAGAAGTGAACCTAGGTGTGGGGGCTGGGAGAGGCAGGGTGGGAAGAAGGAGGTGGTGTTTGACCATGATCTGCTTTGAGGACAAATTGGATAGATGTCAGCCTGGAGAGCACAGAGTCAGGGGGCAGATCAATGAGTCGATAAAAATAGTTCATAAATTGAGTGAAGCCAATAAGAGACTTCTAGTGGGTGCTACAAAACTCTATTTTTAGCTCTGTTACCCTTTATATCAATAGTTTAGAGACATGTTTGCAAGCCATGTGTATAGCATTCATAATGGCATCATTATAAATCCAAATAATCTTAACAGTTTAAATAAAGAGCTAGAATTATCAGGATGAATTCTGATTGAAAGAGAAGTATGGGGAATCTAATACTCTAGGCAGAGCAGGCTGCAGAATTTGCAGGGCCCAGGGCAAAATGAAAGTGTGGAGCCCCAGCCAGGACAGGGAAGTTAATCACACAGGCCCCCTGCCCAATGCACAGCAGTGAGGGGATCCTCCCGGGATTGCAGCCTTGCTTCCGGGATGTTTTCCATGCTGGAACAGGAGAGAGGCCTACTGCTGTGGCACCGTGAGCCCAGGGTGGACAGCCCGTGTCTTACCATGTCTGAAGTCGCTGTGGGGTGCATGCCCGACCTCAACTCTCCCTGGTTTGTGCCCAGGCCCCCGGTAAGGGTGGCTGTGCACTGGGGACAGAGAAGGGGAGGTGAGTGGGACCAGGAACCCATCTCAGGGATGCAGGGAGGCAGCGGGAAGTGGGACTGTGTAGGAACTGAGGCTCCACTGACCCACAGACTGACAAAACACAAGTTCAAAGGCAAAGTTACTAAGAATTTCAAGATGGCAACCACAGAGCATTAAATCCTAAGGGCAGGGCCCTTCGGAAGGTGGGGCCCTGTGCAACAGCAGCGGCCAACACGCCCACAAAGCTGGCGCTGATTTGAGGCTGGAAAACGAAGTCAAAACTGGAAATGAGAACTTTTTGTGTACAAACGGATTTGAGTGGCTAGACTGGTCCTGGGAGGGAGGACGGGAAATGCGCGTGGGAGGCAGGCTGAACACTAACTCTAGAGACCCCTGGAAGCCAGACTGAGGATTCAGACACCATAGGGAAGGTTTGGGAGCCAGGAAGCGACAAGGTGAACTTGACGTTTTAGAAAGAGTCATTTCCAGGGAGATGTCTTTTAGAAGTTTGTGCCTTTCAACTATTCTTTTTTGTTGTTTTCATACATTAAAAACTGAAGGAACGCTCTTTTTGTATCAAAGAAGGGCAGCTGCCTGGAAGGCCTCTTTCACTCACTTTTTCCTACTGTTCTGTGCACAGAATCTGCTGGAACTTTTGACATTTTTGCTCTTCCTTGCCTCTGGATTTTAATGCCAGCAAATTAATGTGTAAGATATCAGCCGAAAATGACTTTCACAGGACAGAGTGACCTTGCATTTTTGGTCAGGAGGAGAGAAAAGCAGCACATATACTAATTACTGAATTATAATGAACCTTTCTACACGGGCCTTTGAATCTCTCAGAGGAATCAAAACAAAACAAAATTAGAGCAGTGATATGAAGCCACCAGCTCTGCCGTCAGACAACAGGTGGAGATAAAAAGCCAGACCCTTGACTTCTCTGGAAATATCAGGAAAAAAATGTGACTTCTGTTTCTAAAAGATTGGTGATAATTTTCATCTTTGTTCCTCTTATCTTAGTTGTGATTTACAAAAACAGGTATTTCCATGGAGTGCACACACACACACACATACACACACATGCTCGTGCACACACAGGCACACACGCGCTCATGCACATATGTGCCCCCCCACACACTCGTGCACACACATGAACACACACATAGGCACACACACGCTCATGCACACACATGCAGATGCACAGGCATGCTTCAGAATCTTTTGTTCCGCATATTGGTAATTAAAGCTGCCAGAGAACTTGTAATACAATTTAAACAGGAGTTGTTGAAAATGCTCGTGTTGTAAGGAAGCAAACTTTACTAAGGTGGCTTGTAGCCAGAATAAGAGTTTTTATAATGCTAAATGCATTTGCCAAAAAAAAAAAAAAGACAAAAGAAATCTCCCGGGCCTCCCTAGAGACAGAGAAATGGACGCAAACTTTGCTCGTTGTCATTCTGTCCCTTGCATCACTGGCCTTGAGAAGCATTCCCAGTTCCTTGTTTGCCATGTTCTGACAAAGGGAACAGAAACTCTTTCCCCCCTTGGTTTTCCTGTGCCTTGTGTGCTCTCTCCGTCCTTCTGAGCAGGTCTGAAAATTTTTCAGCTGTTTGGACAGCTCCCTGCATGAACACACTTCTGTCTGAAGACAGCACTACTGTACCTTCGTCATCGGTGCCTTTCTGAGAAGGTGTGGTAGCAAGAGGGTCTCCTGTGGAGCCAGACTGACCATGGTCCCAGTCCTGGCACTGCCCTTGGATGGCCCTGTGACCTCTAGCAAGTCACTTGGCTTCTCCACCCCTCCTCTGAAAGTGGGGATGGTGATGATTCCCTCTGCCAGGCGTGTTGTGAACATGAAACTCAATAATGTGTATACAGCACAGGAACAAAGTAGGGACACGGGAAATGTTACCACTTACTTAGTTCACCTGCCTGCCATTCTCAAATGTTTACAGAGTCTCACGCCGTGAAATCGTGTGAGCAAAGTATTGCAAGTGTGAACTCCATGCCCAGCTGGGGCCAGGCGTACCTTCCTGGTGATCAGAAATTCTAAGACATCAGGTTTGCTTCTCCCCAAGCTGTTCAGCAATGTCAATGAAAACCTCTTAGTTTGTTTCAATGAAGTTCAGAGAATCTATTCTTTTGTTGTTTTCTTTATTGGTTCAGAGTTGAAATTGTCATAGGGTAAGTCTGGAAACTTGGCTGAGGACCTGTTTCTAGCAGACTGTCCCTTCTGGAAAATGCCCAGACCCCTGGCATGTGTTGACCACTGCCACATGTTTCCCTGGGACCACTGTGTGATGTCTGTCAGCAATGGCCACGTTCCCTGTAACATGGCCCCATAATCTTTCTTTCAATTTGGAGTAGACTTAGTGGCAACTGGCCATGCCACCTAATTATTTCCCCAGAGAATGGCTTCATATTGATTATTTTAAAACTAATTACTTTTTATAGATGTTTCTCAATAGCTTTTTGCCAAATAACAATCCCAAACAACAAAGCAACATGTTCAACTTTCTGGACATAACATTTTGCAACTTATTTTTTTTTATGGAAATTTTACCAGGAAGTCATGTCTTTCAAAGTTAAATAAGTGCTGCTTCTTATTACTTTCTGCCCAAAGTGAGTATTTGGTAACATGTGCTAAAACATTTATTTAAGTTAAAATTAGTAAGTCCAAGTTCTATGGTGCATAGCTTCAATCATCCATTTATTTATATATAAGGTCAGATCGACACGGAAACTCAAGATTTCCCTTGGTCCACTTTATTTGGAAATTTGGTGCATGTCTTTAGGAGACGATGGTTGTGCCCCTGCTTTTCAACAGAGAAGAGCTACTTTTACAGGGATTTATTGTTAAATATAACTTCAAACTCACTGTTGCTCAATATTTACAAAAGAAGTAAAGGAGAGTCTCCATACAAAGAAAAAATTTTGTAAAATTTTGTAAAGAATATTTTGTAAGTAAAGGTACATTCAGCTACAATTTTCCATTTTCCCTATGTATGGCAACTTCTGGGACACCCTGTATTTATCAAGGATTGCTGAGAAGACGTGCAACTCATTCTATTTCATACGCTAAAATCTCTCCATGGTTTAAACTAAAGATTTAAAGTTTCTGAAGTATTATACCATTACTCTACATTGAAGAACATTTTAAAAAACAGTCGTGTGGAATTTACTGCTGTTTACTGTGTATGCTGTTGCTGAGAACAGTGTTCACTTCATCAACACTTGTCCTCGTTAGAAGACCTGGGGAGAACTTTCTCTTAGTTCTTACGGTAAAGTACTTGCCTTGGTTTAAATATGGCTTGTCCCCATCAAATCTCATGTTGAAATTTGATCCCCAGTGTGAGAACGTTGGGAGGCAAGGCCTAGCGGGAGGTGAGTGGATCCAAGCAGATCAGATTCACCTCCTGAGTGGACTAAATGCCATATTGTGGGAGTGAGCGAGTTCTCACTCTCACAGGAATGGATTAGTTCCCCAGAGAGGGGGTTGTTATAAGCGACACTGCCTCTCATGTTCAGTCTCTTTGCACGTGCTGTTTGCCTTTCTGCTTCGCAGATGTGTTGTGATGCAACATGCGGCTCTCACCAGAAGCTCAGCAGATGCCAGCATCATGTTCTTAGACTTCCTGGCCACCAGAATTGTGGGCCAAATAAACCTCTTTTCTTTGTAAATTAACAATCTGAAGTACTTTGTTATAGCAACACAAAACAGACTAAGTTGGCTTTCTCTATTATTACCTTGTAGACTCTGTAAATCATTTAAAAGTTACATATTCCTCTTTGCTTGGGCTGTAGAAATCTCAGAACCAAATTTGCAGCCTACATTTCCTGAGTGCTCAGGGTCAGCGGTAACCTCACACCCACCTCTATCCCCAAAGTGGAGAGGGTCCCCAGTGATCTGGGGGCTCTGCCCCTCCCCTAGCTTCTGCCCCTTCATTGGCAGGAATAAAGACCTCTCATGTACCCCATTCTTTCCATTCTTTAGTAAGAAGTTCTTCTCTCCAATACTCAGGGCTTGGCCACTATTACCTACCTTGAGACCACCATCAAGATGTATGCCTTTTATTCTTCTTACCAGTAGAGTGGAAAACTCCCAGGTCATTCCTCATTGCTTGATTCTAGCCCTCGAAGGGTCTCTCAACCCCTTTTCTGACCCTATCTCCTATCCCTCAATACCTTCTGCATTCTTCTTCTGTACCCTCCAGAGCTCTGGGTCAATTATTAGAAAGACCTTCGGTATCTCCACCACTGGTTTGAATTCTTCCCACCTTCTTCCTCTACCTGAAACTTGACACTCTGGCTAAGTCAGTATCTTTCCTGCAGTTCCCTCCAGCAGGGGTTGTTTTCTTCCTGCAGCCCTCCTACCACTGGGCCGAGAGGTGGGGCACTGTCCTTCTTGCTCCGCATTGCTGTTCTAGACCTCTCCCCTCTGTCCTCCCGACTCCCTCACCTCAGCTCTGTGTCTTATCCCATCAGTATATTCCACACCTGTCCCTCCTGGTTGTTCCCTCCCTCAGACCATGCTCCTTCAGTTTTTGAAGATTTTAACTCCTGGTTCCCTGACCCTCTCTCCACCCTTGTCCTTTCATAATTACAGATGGCTTCAAGTACAAGAAGATGCACCCGATGCTCTAACATCTTACTTTCCCCAATGTATTGTCCTCCACCCAATCTCACACTCTCAATCCTTTGGTCATATCCTAGAAATTGACATTACCATAAAGGATTGGAAAGGAAATAAGCATGAACTGAGTGGCTTAAAACAATGCCCATGCTTATTTGTTAGCTCCAAGTTGTATAGGTCAGAAGTCTGGGCACATGTGGCTGGACTTTCTGCTTGTGTCTCACCAGGTTGCATTCTCATGTGGAGCTCTCACGGTTGGGGAGGACTTCAGTTACTTAAGGTTGTGAACTGAAGTCCCCTTTTCCTTGCTGGATGTCAGTTTGGGCCATTCTGAGCTCCTGGAGGCCACTTACATTCCTTGACATGTGGCCCCCTAACTCTTCATGGGAAGCAACGGACAATCTCCTTTCTGTTTAACGCTTCTCATGCTTTGAATATCTTTCATCAGGAACAGCCCTCTGCCTTTTAAGTACTCAACTGATTAGGTCAGGTTACCTGAGGCTAACTTTCCTTTCTTAAAGTCAGCTGTACTCTAGAACAGCACCCAATCACCTGAGAGATATCCTTATAGTCGTAGGTCTCTCCCACACTCAAACAGAGATCATCCAAGGCCTGAGTCATGGGAGAAGGGGTTGTGACTGTAGAATTCTCCTACCACACCCTCCCTATTCTTAACTTCAAGAGTCCCATTCTTAAACCACCACCTGCTATCTGTTTATTCCCTCTATTTCTATGACTTCAACAATATTTTGAACTCACCAGAACCTACAACTTACTGATCTCACCAGATTTTCATGTCCCTTATCCTTACTGCCGTTCTTTCTCCACAGATGGTCAGTCACTGTAATCATGCATTGAAATGTGTCATTAACTCTCTTCTTCCCTCCCACTGTTTTATTTGCCTGGCAAAACTCCAGCCTGGTTAAATCCCTCTGTCCTTTTTCCCATGCCTGTGTCCATGTAGATAAAGAGGCTAAAGCAAAGCCTACGCCTACACTGACTGAGCTTCCTGTAAACCTGTGAGCACTAAATCAAATCAGTTGCTAAAGCTGCCTAACTCTTAAGACATTTCCCTACTATTAGATACCCAAACTTTTGGACTTCGAACAAAAGTATTCACCCTTTTTTACTTGCAAATTCCCTAAAATAATTTTTCAGAATGATGTACCTCATTGTGTATTTTAAATTGATATGTACATTTTCATCAGAAAATTAAATAGTTGAAAATCTTATTTATAATGTACTATAAATTTTATGTTTTTAACAAGTTGCAAAACTCTTTTAAATTACTCCAAAGAAATCTTAGTATCATAGCAATTTGATATCCACAATTAGCATTAAAGTGCATAAACATGCTTTTTCTTTATCAATTAGAAATTTTACATCATTCTTCTTTCTTCTTGAACTCATATTTCCCCTTCATTTGTAATATAGAATTTAATAATATGTTTTATAATTGAAAGTGTTTTATTGTTCATCTTACCAAATTTTACTGCAATAAAACACTTATCTAGTTAAATTAAAAGTGGTTTAAATGTCCTGACTATAAGGCTCTAAATATTTGATTTTTTTGAATTTAAGGTGTCATTACAAACATAATTATTACATAATTAATCAAAATTATGTAAGTATACATTTTGGTAAATAATCACTAAATTTGAAAGAATAAGATTTGAAAAATACGTCTTATAGTCAGCATAGGGCTGGTATGCATTTTTCAAAAATTTTATTTAAAAAAAATTTAACTTCACAAAGTTGCAAGGATGGCACAATGAACACCATATAATTTTCACCTAGATTCAGCAATTGTTAACATTTTGCCATGTTTGCTTACTCTCTCTCTCTCTCTCTCCATATAGTTTTCTTTTTTTGCTGAACCTTTGAGACTGTTCAAGCAGGAGTGAGGACACACGCCCTTCATAACACAGGAGAAGCAGAGTGCATGGGAGGGATGCAGATGGCGGAGCGGGGGGCAATGTGGTGGTGGGGCATATGGAAAGCTTCTTACTGCTTCTATTTCTTTTGAAAGAGGAATCAAAAGGAAGGAGGAGGAGCTGTTGGATGTTTATGGAAAGAGGAGAAAGTATGAAAGTCATGTAGGTCAGTGGACTTCAGTCTGGGGTGAAGACCCCTCAGGGTGTACAAAGATCTCTGGGAAGTATAAGCCATGAACAGTTTCAAGTAATCCACCTCCGTGTGTTTTCTCTTTTCAGAATTTTGCCTACCACTCCTGTCACCTTCCCAGCACCAGGAGTCCCATTCTTAAACTACCGCCTCCTATTCTCAGCTCACCTCATCAACTTCCATGACTTCAACAATGCTTTGGACTCACGTTCTTCTCCTTGAAACACTTTCTTTGCTAGCCTTACAGGACACCATGTTCTTCTAATTCTCCTCCTACCTCATTGTGCACTCCTTTTGGGTTTTCTTTGCTTCTTTATCCTCAGTCTTGACTTCTAAATGTTGAAACACTTAGGGCTGAAACCTTGGACCTCTTCTCTCTCCATGTCATTGTCTATGTTATCTTAGCTCATCTCATGGCTTCAACAACTGTCCCTGTGCTCACAGCTTCTGAATTTGTATCTCCAGCCTGGCCTCTTCTCTGAGCTCCAGATTTGTATATCTAGCTACCTAAGTAAAATCTCCATTTGGATGCATACGTAGTGTAGCATGCCAAACTTTTTTTAATCACAACTAAACTCCTTCCACTTTTCCTTCAAACCTGCTACACGTGAGGTTTTCGGCATTCCCCGACCCTCACCAAAAACAATTCAATTCTTTCCAATGCTCAGGCCAATACTTTTGGAGTTATTTTTAATGTTCTCTTTCTCAACCCCCATTGCCAATCCACCAGCAAAACTCACTGACTCTACCTCACAAATGTGCTCAGAGTCCAGCCCCTTCTCATCACCTCCACTGCTGCCTTTCCTGGGCATTGCCTCCGTGATGCTACACCTGGATCAGGAGGCATCAGATCCTAACTGACTGCCCTACATCCACCTTTGCTCTCTGCAGTCTGTCCCCAAAGCAGCAGTCATTCTGCTCACTGCTTAGAACCTGCCAATGGCCATTCTGAGCCTGCCATTCCAGAGCTGGTCCCCATCACCTCTCTGAGTGTGCCTCCTGCCACTGTACCTAATCCCATCCTGTTCCAGCCACACCAGCTCCTTTGCTGCAGCCCCAAAGTGCCAGACGTGCTCTCACCTTTCCCTTTTGCACCTGCTGTTCTTTCATTCCTTTCCTCGGATGCTGGCATGGCTCTACCCCCTCAGATCCCTCTGCCAGCTCGAATGCCTCCTTCTCAGTGAGGCTCCACTAACAACCAAGTTTAATTTAGCAACCCCCCATCTTGGTACTCTTTGATTCCATTCCCTGCCCTATTTTTCTTCATAGCACTATTTTCTATTGGACTATGTTTTGCTTATTTGCTAACTATCTCTTTCCACCCAGAAAAGTAGGGATTTTTGTCACTGCTAGATCCCTGTTCTTTACTTACTTTCACAGACATGCCTGCATGACTCTCCTTCAGGTTTGAGAACATCCTTAGAAGTATATTTCTTCTTGATATGTAATGTGATTCCATTTCCCTTCCCAACACAGCTGTTTCTTTTGAATTGAGTGTAGCTTCTGCAACTATATCTCAACCAGGAGTTCCAGACAACCAAGACAAGGGAGGCACAAGTGAAGTTGTATGTATCAACACATTCCCTTGTTCAGGACTCCTAGATGCACATTAGAATCTGCAGCTGTCCGTATCGCTTCTGACTCCCTGGCTGCTTACTGTTTCGAGTGAATAGTTGGGTACATCTCATGCCCATCCTCTCTTTTTCGTTGGAGACTGATACCCTCCACAGTAACAGGTCTACACTCTCTCTGCTTCCCACTCTTCTATATCTGCTTGCTCTCCTGCTGGAGTATTCTGCTGACATTTCCAAATCCTTTCCCTTAGAAGCTGGGAAAAAAATTGGAGGTCGAAGTGTGACACCATTGGAAGTTTTTATGGATGGGATAAATCTGCTTTGTATATTTATAGATTTGACAACCCAGCTTTCAAAGGCACAATTGTACAACATCACATGTTGAAAAATTTTTTGGTGGAGCCCATAACCTGTTCCATCAGATACCTCACCTATTAATTATTCTCCCCAGTACTTGAGGATTAGGAAGTGGCTGACGAAGGGGTTACGAACTGATTCAAGACAGTTTGCATTTACACACAGTTTAAAAGCACATTCAGAATGATTTCTACCTTTTAAATGTGTTGGTTATCATTCTGTGGTGTGTAACAGCATGGCAAGAACGACATGGGTAACGCAGTAATGTGATCTTCCATCACTTTTATGCGACGTCTGCATCCTTTTATGCAACACCTAATTGACAATTGCCCCACCAGTCCTTCCCAATGGAATCACCTATTAAATAGAATTTATGGCTGTTGCTTTTTAAGTCAGTTAAATGACATGAAATGAAATTCTATTTTAAATGATGGTCAATGAAATCTTTTCTCTGGCTGGAAAAATTGCATTTCGAAAAATATATTTATTTACTGCGTAGTTGAGTAAGCACATCCAGGACTTGCTGAGCTATAGAGCCGACGTGTGGTGCATCTGAGCAGTCCTTTTCTGTTGTGGGCGTACCTGATTTTTTTGGAAAGCACCAATCCCAGCCCTTGCTGCGACCCTTCTGATGTGTGTCAGGGCACAGCCAGAGAAGTGCCAGTTCTTGGGAAATGCATCACCCTCCTTGCCCAAGTACTCAAGATCTTTCTTGTTCTGCACGTGCTATCTCTCTCATCTCATAGCTGTCACTTATGACCTATCCCCTTCTGCTACAGTGTCGGCTCCATGAGGACAGAGATTCTATTTTGTTCATGGATGTATCTTCCAGCACATGATCAATAAGTCTTTGCTATATGAATTACTGAATCAATACACTGACTGGCCTTGTTATAATATTTTTGTGATTTTGATAATTTTTAAAAATTCTCCCCAACCCTTTAAATCCTTATACTACAAACTGCTGAGTTTTGTAGTGAAGCCCAGGAATGCATGCTTTATTTATTTATTTTTTGAGTAGGCGGCTGAGCCACTGCAGCTAAGAACTGGCACTTCGTCCAGCTGACTGATGGGCGGGTCTTTCACAGTGGCCAGGAGCTTGGGTGGCTGCCAGGCCTTTCAAACGTGATCCAGTCTGCCTTCTTTTTTGTGGCTGGAGAGGTGAGTGAGCACAAGCATTGCTTGGGGTTTGGGGAGGGCAGTCAACTTTGATTTTGGACTTGGTAGAGAATCACCATGGAGATCAATGCCCACATCTTCTGTGACAAGGTCATAGAGTTAAAAAGGTTTGGATGGATGTTCAGTTGGCTCTTTCCTCAGCTGTAAGAGTTGAACTGGGGAATTTAGCCTCATTGTAGGGAATGTAAATTACAGGGAATGTGAATCTACCCTGAGCCCACTGATGTCCTGACAGTCCTACGAGTTCTCACACGCAAGCACCGCATCTACCTTGTTTGCTCTTGTAACTCCAGTGCCCAGTCTTCCCTCATTTAATAACATTCACTGGGCTCTGTGAGCATGAGTTGATGTTTAGTGAACATTGTTGAATGAGTGAAGTCATTAATTCTTTTTTCTCGTTGACACTATTTTAGGGGCAAATTCAGGTTTTGTGGAGCCTAAAGCTTACATATTTTGGGAGAAGGATCCTCTTTAAGAAAAAGAATACCAAACTACAAATTATGCATAAATATAAATACTTATTTAGAATGAGTAATGAAATTATAACAAATTATTGGAAGTCAGAAGTTCATGTTCCTTCTCTCCAAGCTCTTTTTGGCCATTTTGCCAGAAATGCTTTCTTAGGAATACGTCCCTGTTCTAAACTGCCTTTTCCTCCCCATTTAGAATTTTTTAGAAGTCCCAGCAATTCCTAGTACCGTGGGGCTTATGCATGTGAGGAGCTCAAATCTTAACCTTCATTTGCTTCACGGTAAACTTCCCTCTGATTATTGGTTTTGAGAACCCGAGAAGACCCAAGAGACAATAGGAAGGGGATGAATGGAAAGAGAGGGAAAGAGGAGGAAGCTCTTGACCAAGGTAGGCCACTGGCCTTCTCAGAAAACTGCAGAAACAAGTTGGGATCCAAATTAGACTCTACCCAGAAATGCTGTGGATACCATGACATGGCACAGCCTTCCTTTGGGTCACTGCCGTGGTTCCTGACTTGCCTCAGCTCTTGGGACCGGGGCTTAGCAGCCACCAACATCCTACCTTTGGGACACTATTGGATCAACCTCAGGCATATGTAGAGTGGAATAAATTCCCCTGCTCTGTAATCTGTTTGTTGGCAATCAATGCAGATAATTTAATGTCAACTGTTTTTTCTCTCTTTCTCTTTCTCTGTCATCTTATTGTCTATCTTCTCAGAGAATAGAGACAATAAGATGTTCTTCTGAAACATGAAAACAAGTTCTTCAGAGTCATTTATAGGAGCTCATGATTGTCATTTTCCCCTCCCTCTTCTTGAGTTTCCTCAATTCCTTTGTAGACCTTTAAGACACATTTGCTTCCCACATCAGATGTTATAAGTCTTTTCCATAATATTTTTTTAAAATATTAAGATCTTTAGATCCAGTCATGTGGATCGATCAGTGAATTCAGTAAATGTGCAGGGCATTGTGTAAAGGATATAGCAAGAAGTTTGGGTAGACATGCAACCTTTCAGAGAGCATGTACTATTGAGAAGGCAGATGGAGAATGAAAAATGCACCATATAGCTGCAAGACTAAGCAGATTACAATGATGTATCACAAGGAAAGTTAACACAAAGTGGTAGGGGGGAGAATATAAGAATTTAAGAGGGAGAAAGAGCACATTGGGTTATATATTCTTCACGAAGAGAGTAATATATTCTACAGACCTTTAAAGAGATGCAGGATTTCAACTTACATTGATGGGCTGGGAGGTTAGGAGAAAGGGAAACATTGCAGGCAACAAGCATGAGCAAAAGAAGGGATCAGAAGAGTGTGGGGCATGTTCAGGGAAAAGTAAGCATATGGCTGTGCTGCAATGTGGGGGGATTTGTTGGGAAATAGCTTAAAAAAATGAGAAAGGGTAAAAGTTATGGTTGTCCTAAAACACTGGGCTTAATATGTGATATGGAAGAGAGTGTGATGTGTTGAGGAAATCGTAAAACTTGGAGTGAGAAGGCCCGAGTCCGATTATGATGTTATGATTTATGAGCTAACTGACTTTGGGCAAGTCATTAAATGCTTGGAGGCTCCCAAATAGCACTGAGGGGTGATGTCTGAACAGTAGGTCATAGGATTAGGAAGAACTTCGAAATGAAGGAAATGACATTTGGTCATTAAATCTTACAATAAACACTTATCCAGTGCCCAGGTCCTAGGGATATTGAGGGAGCCAGGCACACAGGGCTCTGTCCTCAAAGAGCTGACACGTTGGCTCAGAGAACCAGAGAAAACATGCGCAGGTCAGCCCAAAGGAAAAAAGATACTTTCAGATAGTGGTAATTGCTGTGGAGAGAACTGGCAAGTGGGTAAAGAGTAATGAGATGGGGGTAGGAGTGCTGGGGTGTTGGTACTTTAGATGTGGCAGTCAGGGAAGGCTTCGTGGAGGAGTAGACAACCGGTCAAAATAAGCTGGAAACATGAAGATCTGGGAGACTGGAATTCCAGGCGGACGTAATGGCAAGCCCACATTGGGGGAGCAGCAGGAAGGTAGGTGGGGAGAGCAGGGGAGAATGGGGGAGACATGTTCCTTGAGATGGTCGGGATGGATCATGGAAGATCATGCGGTCTAGGGAAAGGAGTCTGGTTTTCATTCCAAGGGTGATGGGGAACACTGTCTGGTTTAAAGCAGCAGACAGGCACAATTCAATTTATTCTGTGAGAGGAGAATTATGGTGGCACAAGAACGGAACGGGGAGACAGACAGGAGACCGTCGTAATTTAGGCAAGGAGTGGTGGTGGCTTAGACAGGGTGGTTGTCGGGAGATGAAATACATGTGTGACAGTGAATTGTACATGCAACTCGACTGGGCTAAGGGCACCCGCATAGCTGGTAAAACATTGTTTCTGGGTCTGTCTATGAGGGCGTTTCTGGAAGAGATTAGCATTTGAATCAGTGGACTGAGTAAGCAAATGGCTGTCGCCAAAACAGGTGAGCCTCATCCAATCTGACCAGGGCCTGAACAGAACAAAAGGAAGAAAAGGTGAAGGGAAAAGTGTACATTTCCTCACTGTTTGAGCTGGGACATTCATCTTGCCCCGCCTGCCCTGGGACATTGCCCCCAGCTCACCACTTTAGAGTTGGGCAGGGACCGACATCATTGGCTTTCCTGGTTCTCCAGTTTCCAGAAGGCAGGTGGCGAGTCCTCATGGCCCCCCTACCTGTGTGGGCCGATTCCTACAAGTGTGTGTGTCTGTCTCCTATCGCTTCTATGTCTCTGGAGAACCCGGACTAATACAGCATAGTGGGATTTGGGATATTTGGGGTATCACCATAAAATGGTTGCTAGATTAGATGTGACTTAAAATAAAACACTAAATGAAATGCTTGTGGTTTGCAAGTCCTGCATACATACATATGACATATTGGCATTGCCTGGTTTGGTAGTCAGCAGTGAAAGTCGAAGGTTTCGAGCTAGGGAGTGGCACGGAGTTAATCGGGTGATACCATACAGCCCCTGGAGCATGGGCAGAACCCGGGCAGGAGAACGGCAGTCAGCTTGGTGCTTCTCAACTTGAACCCACACGTGACTCATCTGGGGATCTTGTTAAAATGCAGAATCTGACCCTGTCAGTCTAGGGTGAGATCTGAGACGCTGCAAAGCCACCGGTCTGCCAGCCACCCTTTCAGCAGCAAAGAGTTCGGGAGAACAATTCAGGCGAAGTTAGGGAGAGCTTGAACTGCGTCAGGAGTGTGGGTAAAGAGGAGAGATTTTCCTTTTATAGCGGAGGCAGAGATTGAAGAACAAAGGGGAATCCTGCAAGAATGACGTTCTGAATCAAGGTGAGCAGGCAATGATGGTATCAATAATGTAGATACTGGAACCAGGAGGAGGTTCGGGGAAGGGATTTTCTGGTCCCAATTATTTATTCTTGTGCTACAACCTGGGATCTGACTTGGGTACGTACTTGGGGGTTGGAAACCCCCTGATCTATTCAGTCTTCCTGGAGGGATGAAAGGTCAAAGCTTCCATCCTCTGCCCCTGTATCTGCTGCATGTTAGAACATAGAGACCGCAAGCATTTAAAGCCCCAAACGAAGGAAGCTTGGGAACCTCATTCCAAGAAATGTGGTTGGAATTTGAACCGGCAAATCATCCCGGAAGAGAAGAAAAGCCATGTTTTCTGGGACCGTGGTGTCTCAGTCCCTGCATATTTACTGCTGAGTGTCTTTGAAGGCCAATCCCCGCTTGTATCTCCTACAGATTACATGCTGCTGGTTTTCAATAGTAATACCATAAACCCGGAAAACTAGTACCAGCACATGTGTGATAATAATAATATTAATAAGAGTAGAGACTACTGAGCATTTATTACGTGTCAAGTACTCTGCTAGGCATTTTATGGCTGTCATTTCATTAAACTCTCACAATTCTAGCAGGAAGATACTAGTATTATCCTTCCCCACCCCAAACACTACCCACCCCAATTTCATAGCCAACGGACACAAGATTTTGCAAGGCTCGGTAGTTTGCCAAGGCCCCACACACAATAGGGTGGCAGAACTGGAATTCCGATCAGTCCATTGAGTAAATCTTTCAACAAGCAGTCCCAGGGAGTCTGATTCCAGCAGCCTTACTCTTAACCGTCTATAAAACAGTTCCTCTGGCTACGCAGCTATGGCATTGTTTACTGCTTGCCTAGAGCGAAAACAGGGCACCTGGTGTCACTGGGCCTTGGTCCTCGGTCTGCCCCTAGTTATCGTTGTGACCTTAAGTACCTGAATCCTTTGGGACAAAATATTCTCATCTAGGAAAAAAAGGAGATCCAATGAGAGAGAGGTTTCTTGGTCCCCACTAGAATCACTGGAAGGGATTTGGACAAATACCGAAGCTGGCCCCTCAGAGATTACAATTGAAATAGTCTGGTGAAAGGTCGACGTATTGGAGCTGTGAAATGGTTTCCAAGGGGTTCCAGTGCACAGCCTAGAATGGTCCCCCAGACTGTTGGTCACTCCTTAAGGAAGAGTCACATCTTTCACTGTCTTCCCAAGACTTGGTCACGCATATCTCTGCATGACGTGGGTGTCTGACTCTTGTGACTGCCAGAACCAATTTCATGGTGGCTTTTATTCTGGCCACAAAGCCTACGTGTGGCTCTGTGGTCTGGAGCATTAGGCATTAGGGGGTTCTGATCTGGTAATAAGAACTCCAGATTTTACAGGTGAAAGATATAAATGTGGGAAAGATAATCCTTTTATTTTTTTTTTTGGTGGAAGAAACTTCTTCTCCTGAGTGGCCCTCTGAGGAGCCCGGGCAGCCGTGGTACTCTGTGTGCTGGGAAGCAACCTGGAGCTGAGAACTGGACTCGAGGCCAGCAGGAGCCGCCTCGATTTGGCCAGGGAAGTGCAGTCACTGAGTGTCTGAGACATGACGCAGTCAGATGAAAGAAGGCACGAGTGCTACAGGGAAATGGTTTCTTCCCTGCAGTTGGATGTGGAATGTTCTCCTGGGCCTCCGGGAACGGGTGCTCCTGTGGGGTGCGCGTGGCAGCACCAGAACCCCGTAAAACCCTGCTTCACAGAGGTGGTGTGGTGGGGGTGTTCCAGCTGGGTGGTCTCTCCTCACAAACGTGCCAATATGTTTTACTTTAAGCTGATTTGGTTGTGAGAATGGGGTTGCATGTCTAAGTTGCCCCGACAGCGTCGAGCTTGGGTAGATTCCCTTTTGATCACCACCTTTTCTCACTTCTGGTCTTGAACTGCTGAACCCAAAGATGTTTGCCTTTCCGTGGCAGGATGACATCAGCGAGGAGGCAGTTCTTCGGCCGAGGGAGCCAAGTCCTCAGACACCGTCTCGGAAGTAGGACAAGAACATTTTGTTTCTGCGATCCAACCCAGAGAACTGCTTGGTCCCTGAAGCACGAGCCAAATGTGTTTGCGCAACCTCAGCAGTGGCTTCCAAAATGTGGTTCAAGAATTTGCCAAGAGTTTCATTTCTTCTGGGAGAGAACATGCACGGATGGCGTGACTAGCATTGGCCAGACAGGCCAATCTGATTTGAGGGCTCGAACCTCAAAGAGGTTTAGGGTCCCAAGCGACAATCTCCCTGGCTGTGCTGGACATGAGACACTGCTTCAATACGCACCCCAGCGGGGACACACAGCCATGGGGAACATCGAGATCAAGGTGGCCGGGGCATGGTGCCATGTTGTCCTGGCCAGGGGCGTGCTCACACAGTGCAAAGGAGCAAGAGGAGCTACCAATTTGGCTCTTGCCCCTGAACATTTGCTCTGCATTCTTGAATCCTCCTGGTTAAAGAGAATCTCCTTGCGAGTCTCTACACTTCAGGCAATGGTGTAAGAACACACGAGCGTGCACACACACACACACACACTACACACCACACACACAGATACATGCACACATAGAGTTAAAACCTTTTAGGAGATAAAACTCACCTCTTGCGTGTGTGCCGCCATATGCATGCTCCTATTGGGAGAAATAAAGGACTGTGAAAATGTGTGTGCACCTGTCAATGACCGCCATTTGAAAGCTAACGTTGGTGTCTTTCAAAGGCCAATCTTATTATATAATAAACTGCTATATTTTGTGGTACTTTACAGTTTACAGAACAATTTCGCATCTCATCTGATCAGCCCAAGAACTTTGTAAATGTATTAATTTCCTCTCTATTTTAACACCCGAGGAGATTAAAGATCAGAGAGGTTAAATAATTTGCTCAAGATAGCACAGCAATAGTTTTGGAATCATGGTGAAAAACGTGGGTCTCCCTCATCCAACCTCTCTGCTACACTGGCTCTCTAGTTTTGATGTTAGGAAGACTGAAGGCCAATAGGCACGTGACTCATTTATCTGCAGGACTAGATGCCAGGGCCTGGCACCTCGAAGTGGTTGAAGCAGCAACGTCCACTTCCTCTGGGAGCCTTTTAGGAATGTAGAGTCTCAGGCCCTCCCCAGACCTTCTGAATCTTAATCTGCATTGTAACAGAATCTCCTCGGGTGATCCATGTACACAGTCCAGTTTGGGACCCCCCTAGAGGAGGGGGCTGGAGTTGCATTCTTGTTTCTGCCACACTCGAGAGTCCCTGAGCGCCAGAATTGCATAATCTGGGGAACTGAAAAAAAATAAATAAATAAAATAAACGCACTCATGTCCAAATCCCATGCCTGCAGTTCTGCCTCTGGAAGAGAGCAAGATCGGTTTCTCCAAGTGGTTCTCATATGTAGCCCGGTTTGGTCATCCCTGAGGTTTCTTCCCACCTGTTCTGAGCCCGTGAGCTTTGTCTTTAGGGAATCGGCCTAGGTATGCTTCATTCCCACCTAGTGCTCTACTGACACTGCAGGATTCATAGAACGTTTTGTGCTGAATCCAACCTTTTCCCTTCTGTGCAGAGACCTGACTGTACTAAGCATCCCCGAGTGTGTCAGCTTCTCCTGTGGTAGCTGTACCGATGGGACGGTCTTATTCCCTTACTCTCCCTGGGGAAGAAGAGTTAAAATGTCAAGACAGGGGTCCTGGGCTCCCCACTTTTAACTGAGGAGCTGTGAGCCTCGCAGAGTGTCAAGTGGCATTGAAGCCCCTGGGGTAAGGGGGAAAGACCTGCACAGCTCACCCTCCAGGTGAAGCTCTCAATGTCTTTTAGGACTGGCGGAGCGGTCAGCACATTGCAAATGCCCCCAAGAACACCAAAGGAGCAAGATCCAGGCAAGAGCCAGATCCCAGGAAAAGCCTGGCTGTTTCTGGTAAGGTGTTGAGAGCCCCAAAGACATTGTGTTCATTGTAACCTCTTAAAAAACAAAAGCAAAAACCAAAACAAAACCCTCATTTTGCTGTGTGTACAGAGTCACACTGTAAGATTAGATTTGGGAATGCACTCACTCTCCTGTTGAGCCATCTGCTTGAGATACCAAGAGAGAAAATTCATTAGGGAGAGATTAAGGCCGGGTCAGGGGAGGACAGCCAAACGGCTGAGGCCACCGAGCCAGCCCAAGTGTGAAGGAGCTCGTAATTCTAGGTGTCCCATATTTCACTGCTTTTTAGATATGCAGGCGTGACGCCAGCCAGCAGGACCCACGCTGATTTACTGGGTTTTGCAAAACTGTCTAGAAATCCATGGGGGTTTCTTGTTGAGTCCTGCCCTCCCAGTGTTAAGACAAGCCCAGGCGCTCATATTTTCATCTGACATCTGCGCTTGTCAGGCCTCATACTGGACATGTGAGGACACGTGCTTAATCTGGGTGCCACACACAGCACATGGGCAGCTGTCGCCATTCCTGGCTGCCGCCCTTGTGCCTGGTCACGTCCCGCTTTGCTGACTGCCTTTCCTGTCTCCTCACTCCTCTCTGTTTCAAGGCTTAGCAGTTGCATGGCTAATTATTTTATTTTCCTCTCCCAAATTCCTCTTGGATTTCTCTCATCACCTCCCTCCTGTCTCTTCCCGGCTGGTGTCCTCAGGGCACAATCCAATTCCCACGGCTAAATCTCCTGCGTTCTCTTCCCAAGCTCAGGGTCCCAGGGAACCAGGAAGGAATGGGGTAGAGCTTCTCTTGGATCTCGGGCTAGAGGCAGAAAAGGCTCTGGGCTCTTGGTACCTGGAGTCTTCGATGTTTACCCTGCCCCCGTGAATCGGCTACCCTGTGACCCCCGTGTGACATGGCAGTGTTGTGAGCTTCCATCTGGCAGAGAAGAGGCCAAGGCAGGGAAGTGTTGTGGTCTCCCGGCAAATGTATAGGCAGGATTTGGGTGGTGCTGCTGAGCGGCCCTCGGATTACAAAAGCCAGTGGTTCTCAACCCTGGCACATCTTAGAGTCCTCCGGGATATTTCTGAAACGTTCTCATCCCTGGCCCACTCCCAGGATTCCGACCTAACTGGGCTCGGGTGAGGCCCGCAGGTCAGTGCTTTTTCACAAGTTGTGGGCTGGCTTGAGGCGTGTGGGGTGCTGTTGTTCCGCCTTTCTTGGGTAGGCTCTTAAATAGTGTCAGCTCCCCCATCCCCATCTCCAAGATGGTGACGTGGCATGTCTCCAATTAAAATGCTAGAGTCGGTGTAAAAGGGAACAGGGCAGTCTCGTGTCTGCCGATCCAATGAGGGAAGGCCAGCGGGAATGCACGTGGTGGGGAAAATGCAGTTTCCCTGCTGCCTGGCACACGCGGTGGCTTATTAACTGCTAACTAAGTGTTGTTGGAGAGCGCTCCCGGAGGGGCTGGCGGTAATGAATACGACGGAGGGACCCAGCTCACGGGTAATTACACATCAGCACGGCCAAAGTGCTGCTCACGCCTCCTGCTCTCCTCTCTGAGGGTCCCTGAGGCCAGCCTCTGTG
>CAUYSK010077684.1:0-38917 GCA_963575035.1 Avahi laniger | reverse complement strand
GTGCTGATCGGTTAGTTCCAATTTAATAGTGAGTACATATGATGTTTGTTTTTCCATTCTTGCAATATTTCGCTCAGAAGAATCATCTCCAGTTCCACCCAGGTTGTTACAAAAAGTATTAGTTCACCATTTTTATGGCTGCATAGTACTCCATAGTATACAAATACCACATTTTTTAATCTACTCATGTACCAATGGCCACTTGGGTTGATGCCACATCTTTGTGATTGTGAATTGTGCTACAATAAACATTCCAGTACAAGTGTCTTTTTGATAAAAATGTCTTTTTTTCCTTTGGTTAAATAATAGTGGGATTGCTGGATCAAATGGGAGGTCTACTTTTAGTTCTTTGAGGTATCTCCATACTATTTTCCATAGGGATTGTACTAGTTTGCAGTCCCACCAATAGTGTATAAGTGTTTCCTTTTCTCCACATCCATGCCAGCATCTGTTGTTTGGGGATTTTTTGATAAAAGCCATTCTCACTGGGGTTAGGTGATATCTCATTGAGGTTTTAATTTGCATTTCCCTAATAATTAGAGATATTGAGCATTTTTTCATGTTTATTGGCCATTAGTCTATCTTCTTTTGAAAAGATTTTGTTAATGTTTTTTGCCCACTTTTTAAAGGGATTGTGTGGGAGCCAGGCCTAGAAGAAAGAATGGATGGATGGAGAGAACATGAACAGAGTGAATGAAGGGTCAGGTGAAAATGCCTGCCTGAAGCTGCTTGTTTGCTTAGTGCGAAGGTCAGCTGAAAACAGCTGACCTGTTTGGAAGTTGTTAAAGAAATTAGCAAACGGTCCTGATCCTTTGCACGTGTCCTTGGAAATAAATACATGGAGGACCTTAGCTGTGAAGGCCATTTTCTCCGTCAGACTTTGGCCTATCCCCTTCTCTTGAAACACTATGTGTTTCGAGTAATTTTTCATTCCTTTGCTACCGAGCTAAGGAGCGAAAAGCAGCCGCAACAGGGTTGTTTGATTTTTCTTGCTTATTTATTTGAGTTCTTTATAGGTTCTGATTATCAGCCCTTTATTGGATGTATAGCATGCAAATATTTTTTCCCATTCTGTAGATTGTCTGTTCACTCTATTGATTGTTTCCTTGGCTATACAGAAGCTTTTTAGTTTAATCAAATCCCATTATCCCATTTGATTTGTTAATTTTTGTTGTTGCTGTGATTGCCTTTGGGGTCTTCTTCATAAATTCTTTACCTAGGCCAATATCTAAAAGAGTTTTTCCAACATTTTTTTTCTAGAATTCTTATGGTTTCATGTCTTAGGTTTAAATCTGTTATCCATCATGAATTAATTTTTGTGAGTGCTGAGAGGTATGGTTTCCATTTCAGTGTTCTACATGTGTCTATCCAATTTTCCCAGCACCATTTATTGGATAGGGATTATTTTCCCCATTGTATGTTTTTGTCTGCTTTGTCAAAGATCAGATGGCAATATGAGGATGGTTTTATATCTGGGTTCTCTGTTCTGATCTATAGGTTTATGTCTCTGTTTTTGTCCAATACCATGCTTTTTGGGTTACTGTAGCCTTGTAGTATAGCTTGAAGTCTGGTAAAGTGATGCCTCCCTATTTGTTCTTATTGCTTAAGGTTGCTTTGACTATTTGGAGTCTTTTCTGGTTCCATACAAAGTGAAGAAGTATTTTTCCTAGATCTGGGAAAAATGATGTTGGTATTTTAATAGGGATTGCACTGAATCTGAAAATCACTTTGGGTAATACAGACATTTTAACAATGTTGATTCTGCTAATCCATGAGCATGATATTTTTCCCTCTGTTTATGTCCTCTGCTATTTCCTTCCTCAGTGTTTCTTAGATCTCCCTTTAACTAAGGGAGGTCATTCACCTCCTTAGTTAAATATATTCCTAGGTATTTTATTTTCTTTGTTGCTATTGTCAAAGACATTGAGTCTTTGATGTGATTCTCAGCCTGACAGCTCTTGGCGTATATGAATGTTACTGATTTGTATACATTGATTTTGTAACCTGAAACTTTGCTGAATTTGTTTATCACTTCCAGGAGTCTCTTAACAGAGTCTTTGGGGTTTTCTACATATAAGATCATATCATCAGCAAAGAGTGACAGTTTGATCTCTTCTTTCCCCATTTGGTTGCCCTTGATTTCCTTTTCTTGTCTGATTACTCTGGCTAGGACTTCCAGCACTATGTTGAATTGAAGTGGTGATAGTGGGAAACCTTGTCTGGTTCCAGTTCTAAGTGTGAAAGCTTTTAATTTTTCCCCATTCAGCATGATGTTGGCTGTGGATTTGTCATATATGGCTTTTGTAATTTTGAGGTAAGTCCCATCTATGCCTATTTTGTTAAATGTTCTTATCATAAAAGGACGGTGGATTTTGTCAAATTTTTTTCTGCATTTATTGAGAGAATCATATGGTCGCTGTTTTTGTTTCCATTTATGTGGTGAATTACATTTATAGATTTGTGTGTGTTGAACCATCCTTGCATCTCTTATTTGAAGCCTACTTGGCCATGGCACATTATTTTTTTGATGTGAAACTGAATTCAATTTGCTAGTATTTTATTGAGAATTTTTGCATCTATACTCATAAGGGATATTGGTCTGTAGTTGTCTTTTTTGTTGTGTCCTTTCCTGGCTTTGGTATCAAGGCAATATTGGCTTCATAGAACAAGTTGGGGAGCATTCCTTTCTTCTTGATGTTATGGAATAATTTTTTCAGTGCAGGAACCAGTTTTTCTCTGAAAGTCTGGTAAAATTTGAGCGTGAAACCATCTGGACAGGGACTTTTTTTTTGGAAGATTTTTTATTGCTGCTTTAATTTTGATACTTGATATTGGTCTCTTCAGGAATTTTATTTCTTCCTGATTGAGTCTATGGATATTGTGTGTTTCCAAGAATTTGTTCATTTCTTCCATATTTTCCAGTTTATGTTTACAGAGATGTTTATTGTATTCAAAGATGATATTTTGTATTTCCGTAGTATCAGTTGTGATTTCTACTTTTTCATTTCTGATTGAGCTTGTTAGAGTCCTTTCTTTTCTGCTTCTGGTTAATCTAGTGAGAGGCCTGTCAATTTTGTTTATCTTTTCAAAGAACTAACTTTTTGTTTCATTAATGTTCTATATAATTCTTTTATTATCAATTTCATTTAGTTCTGCTCTGATCTTGGTTATTTCTTTTCTTCTGCTGGATTTAGGATTGGTTTTCTCATCCTTTTTCAGTCCTTGAGATGATTCATTAAATTGTTGATTTTTGATCTTTCTGTCTTTTGGATGTAGGATTTAGGTCTATTAATTTTCCACTCAGGACTGCTTTAGCTGTGTTCCACAGACTTTATTGACTTGTGTCCCCGTTGTCATTTAGTTCAAAGAATCTTTTGATTTCCATCTTAATTTCATCCTTGACCCAGGTATCATTTAGCAGTAGGTTATTTAGTTTCCATGACTTTCTATGTAGATGAGTGTTTCTGCTGGAGTTGATTTTTAATTTTATTCCACTGTGGTCTGAAAAGATACATGGTATAATTTCTGTTTTTCAAAATTTGTTGAGACACGTTTTACGGCCTAGGATGTAATCAGTCTTAGAGCATTTTCCAAGAGCTGATGAGAAGAATGTATACTCAATGGTTTTAGGTAGAATGTTCTATAAATGTCTGTTAGGCCCATTTGTTCTAGAATTCTGTTTAAGTCCATTGTTTCTTTATTTTCTCTTTGGAGAATCTGTCCCATTCTGTCAGTGGGGTGTTGAAGTCCCTAGCTATTATAGTGCTGCTGTTTATCATTTTGTTTAGATCAAGTAGGATTTGCTTTATGAATCTGAGTGTTCCTGTTAGGTGCATAAATATTTAGAGTTGTTATGTCTCCTTGTTGAATTTTTCCCTTTAGTATTATATAATGATGATCTTTGTCTTTGTTTACCTGTGTTGATTTAAAGTCTATACTATCTGGTATCAGAATGGCTACATCGGCTTTCTTTTGGTTTTCATTTGCATGGAATATTGTGTCCCAGCCCTTCACCTTGAGTCTGAATGAGTCCTTATGGGATAGATGTGTTTCTTGGAGATAGCAGATACTTGGCTTATATTTTTTTATCCATTCAGCCAGCCTATGTCTCTTGGAGTGGGAGTTTAAGCCATTCACATTTATTGATAAAATTGATAAGTAGGGCAGGTGAATTTCTGTTCTTCCTGTTGAGTAGAACTTTATATCTCTGTTTCACCTCCTGAGCTATTTTGGTATCTGGACTCTGATCTTTATCTTTTGGGTGATTTTACTCTGGTAGGTATTTATTGTGTTGATCTGTGTATAAAGCGGTTCTGAGTACTTTTTGCAGGGTAGGTTTGGTCTTTACAAATTCCCCCAGTGTTTTCTTGTCTAAGAAGGTCTTTGTTTCTCCCTCATATAAGAAACTTAGTTTTTCAGGATACGAAATTCTAGGTTGGCCATTATTCTGTTTGAGAAGACTGAGAATGAGGCCTCAGTTGAGAATTCTGCAGTTAGTCTGGTAGGTCTTCATTTGTAAGTTGCCTGATTTTTTTGTCTTACTGCCTCTTTTGTATTTACTTTGGCCAGTCTGATGACTATGTGTTGTGGTGTCTTCCTGTTTGTAATGAATCTCCCAGGAGTCCTTTGGACTGGTTGTATCTGAATATCTAGATTTCCAGCATGGCCAGGGAAATTTTCCTTGATTATTACTTCATATAGATTTGCCAACCCTTGTGTATTTTCTTCATCCTCAGGGATGCCTATGATTCTTATGTTTGGCCTCTTTACATAATCTCAAATTTTTTGTAGGCTTTGTTCACTTCTCTTCTTTCTCTGTCTTTTTCTATGACTGACCTATTTAGCTCAAAGGTGTTATCTTCAAACTCTAAAATTATTTCTTCTGCCTGATCTAGCCTATTCTTAAGGCTTTCCACTGTGTTTTGTAATTCCTTGAATGAATATTTCATTTCCAGAAGTTCTGTTTTGTTTTTCTTTAATAATTTGATTTCTTGATTTTTTAGAGAATTTTTTAATTCATTTTCTACATTGTTTTTGTGATTTCTTGGTGTTGGGTTTCTATTTTCTCTTGTATTTCATTGAGCTTCTTTACAATCCATGTTCAAAATTCATCTGTATTTTGATCTTTTTGTTTAGGTGGGTACCCATTGGTAAGGAGTTATTGTTTTCTTTTGGACATGCCCTTTCACTTTAGTTTTTCATATTTCCAGAGCTCTTTCACTGATTCCTTCTCATCTGGCCTCTCAATCAATAGCTGAGGGTGCTATGGCTGGCTTAAGGACCTGTCTCTATGTCCCAGATCAGTCCCTGACCATGCCAGGGAGAGGAGTTCTGGTCCTGAGTTGACTTTGGGGTACTCTAGCAGGTTTGTTGAACCTCTTGGGTTATGCCACTGTGGCAGCTCTGCTCTCAATGGCAGGATCTGCCAGGAACAAGCCCCTTCCTCAGTGAAACAGGCCTCTACACACCATATTTACTATGAGAGGGAAGGACTGTGGTCTCCCTGCACCACTCTTGCGTCCTGGGGACACTGAGTCCTGTCCACCTGTCTAAGCCACCAGCAGGTGATCCCATGAAATGCTGCTGCTGCAGCTCTGCTCCCAGTGGCAGGCTTGGCCAGGAACCCACCCCCGCTGCAGAGAAACAGGCTTCTCAGCAACAAGCACTCTTGTAGCTGCTATTTGGGGGAGAGGCCACGGTTTCCCTGCACTACTCTTGTGTTCTAGGGGCACCAATCCTGCCTTTCTGTCCAAGCCACCAGTGGGCAATCTCACAAAGTGCCACTGTTGTGGCTTCACTCTCAGTGGCAGTCTCAGCCGTTAAATGCCCCCACAGCAGAGAAATAGATTTTTCAGCACAGAGCATACTCGAGGTTGCTATTGGGGGCAGGGGCCATGGCTACAAACTGGCATGAGCCACAATTACTTTCTATGGTGCCAGGAATGGAGGAGGTACAGAGGAGGAGGTGCCTAGGTTTAAGAATGCCAGCTCTCTGCTCTCTTTTGGCACTCTCCTAGGGGTTAGAGTTTTGTGTCCTGCTGCTCACTGCAGTCACCCAAGTGCAGGAGGGGAGCCCCCCTCTTACTCTTTCACTGGGCTCCAGGCCTCTCTGGATTCAGTCTGTGCCACTGTCCTCTCTTTTGTCTCCTCTTCCTTCTCAGCTTCACAGCCCTTCTCAGTGTGGTCCCCGGACATCTCTGCTGTCTCTCCCTGTGATCCACATCTGAGCTGCAACTGATTTCTTCTCTCCTCAGTCCAACTTTTTACCCTTCAGCCAGCACAGTCCAACAAGATGGACTATTCTGCCATCTTGGCTCCCTCCGCTCAGGGTATACTTTAAAATAACTAAAAGAGTGGAATTGGAATGTTCTTAACACAAAGAAATGACAAATGCCTAAGGTGACTGTTACCCCAGTTACCCTAATTTGATTAATTCACATTGTATGCCTGTATCAAAACATCACATGTACCCTGTAAAGATCTACAACTATTATGTACTCATAATAATTAAACATAAAAGTTAAAAAAGATTAGAAGTTTCCTTTGCTAGCATTTATTAAGCACTTACTATAGGCTAGGCTCCATGCCAAGCAACTTTTATACTTTAATTCACTTAACCCTCACAGCAACTTAATTAGGTAGATACTATAATTATCCTATAGAAAAGAAATCACAGAAATATTAAATAAATGACTTGCCAAGCTAACAAGTGGAAGAGGTGAATTCAAATCCAGACAATCTAGCACTGAATCCCCTACTAAACAGATTGTCTCTCCATGCCATATATAACATTATTAATGTAAACTTCTTTTAATATTTTAAGGGATTATAAGATTAAAAATTATTTTCTAGGTGTTCAACCTCACTAATCATAAGAAAAATGCAAATTAAAACCACTGTGGGGTATCACCTCACTGCATAAGGATGGCTATTCTCAAAAACACAAGCAATAACAAATGTAACCAAGGGTATGGGAAAAAGGACACCTTAGTGCAGGTAACTGGTAACTGGTACAGTTATTGTGTAAAACAGTTTGGAGAGTTCTAAAGAAATTAACAATGGAACTACCATATGATCCAGCAATTCCTCTTCCTGTTAGGTACTTGAAGGAATGAAATCACTATCTCATAAAGATATCTGTTCTCCCATGTTCATGACAGCATTATTCACAATAGCCAAGATATGGAAACAACCTGAATGCCCACTGACAAATGAATGGATAAAGAAAATGTGCTATATATACACACAATGGAATATTATTCAGTGCTAAAAAAGAATATCCTGCCATTAGTAGGACATGTATGGACCTGGAGGATATTATACAAAGTAAAATAAGCCAGACACAGAAAGAAAAATATCACTTATACATAGAATATTAAAAAAAAAAGGGGGGGGCTCAAATACATGGAGGTCAAGAATAGTGGTTATCATGGGTGGTGGGGTGGGAAGAGGAAATGGAGAGATACAGGTCAAACATACAAAATAACAGATGCGCAGGATGAACAAGTCTAAAGATATAATGTACAACATGAGGACTAAAGTTAATAAAATTGTATTAGGGATTTTTGTTAAGTAGAGTTTAGCTGTTCTTGTCACTAAAAAGTAACTATGAAATGATAGATAAGTTAATGTGCTTCACTATAGTAACTATTCTACTCTCTATATGTATCCTATAATACCATGTTGTAAACCTCAAACATACGCAATAAAATTTAGTTTTTTTAAAATACTTTTCTATCATTTGAGACTAGATTACTGTTTTACTGCTACTGCTATTTGTAACACTTTCCTGAAACTGGATCCCAAGGCAATTTGATTTTACAAGCTTACATGCATCTATTAATCTAATTATCTATAGATAACTGTTTTATTTCTAATAAGCTTGGCTTATTGTACACATTGTATTTGACCGTTTTTATGAGTAAATACTTTTTCATGTCATTAGTTTCAACTTTAAAAAAAATTTTAAATTGAGATAAAATTCACGTAACATAAAATTCACCATTTTAATCATTTTAAAGTGTGCAATTCAGTAGTTTTTAGTACATACACAATTTTGTACAACCATCATAACTCAAATTCTACAACATTTTCATCACTTCCCCAACAAAACTCCATACCCATTAAACAGTCACTCCCCATTCCCTACCTCTACCCCAATTCCCTGGCAACCGCTAATCTGATTTCTGTCTTTCTGAATTTTCCTATTCTGGACATTTTATATAAATGGGCCCATAAGATATATGACCTCTTGTGTCTGGTTTTTTTCATTTAGCATGCTTTCAAGGTCCATTCTGTTGTAGCCTGTGTCAGTACTCCATTCCTTTTCATGCCTGAATAATATTTTATTATACAGGTATATCACATTTTTTATACATTCATCAATTGATAGACATTTGGCTATTATGAATATTGCTTCTATGAACACTCATGTACAAGGTTTTTTTTTTTTTTTGAGCACCTGTTTTCAATTCTCTCTGCCATATACTGAGATTGGAAGTGCCAGGTCATAATGGTAATTTTATGTTTAACTTTTTGATGAACTGCCAAACTGTAGCTGTACCATTTTACATACTCATCAGCCATGTATGAGGGTTCTAATTTCTCCATATAATCTTCAATGCTTTTTATTTTCCTTTAAAAAAAATAGCTATTGTAATGGTGCAAAGTAGTATCTCATTGTGGTTTTAATTCGAATTTCCCTGGTGAAAGATGATGTTGAATATTTTTTTCATGTTCTTATTGGACACTTATATGTCTTCCTTGGGGAAAGGTCTATTCAAGACCATTGCTTATTTTTTAAAATAAATTTTATTTTTTAGAGAAGTTATAGGTTCACAGAAAAGTTGAGCAGAAAGTACTGAGAGTTCCCATATCCTGCCTGACACCACGTGAGCACAGCCTCCCCTGCTACCAAAGTCCCACGCAAGAGTAGTACGTTTGTTACAATGGATGAACATACATGGACACATCATTATCAACCAAAGTTCATAGTTTACATTAGGTTCCCTCTTAGTGTTGTACATTTTTTGAGTTTTGACAAGTGTATAAAGACATGTATCCACCATTACGGTAGCACACGGCATAGCTTCACTGCCTTAAAAATCCTCTGTGCTCTGCCTATTCAGCCCCCCCTTTCCCAATAACCTCCGATAATAACTGATCTTTTTAACTGTCTCCATAATTTTGCCTTTTCCAGAATGTCATATAGTTGAGATCATACAGTCACTTCAGATTAGATTCTTTCACTTGATAATATGCATGTAAGTTTCTTCCATGTTCTTCTCATGGCTCAATAGCTCATTTCTTTTTAGCAATGAATAATATTCTATTGAATAATATTCTACTGACTGGATGTACCACATCCATTTACCTACTAAAGGACGACTTAGTTGCTTCCAAGTTTGGGCAATTATGAAAACTCTGCTGTAAACATCTGTGTGCAATTTTTGTGTGACTATATGAATTTTCAACTTGTTTGGGTCAATATTAAGGAGTGTGATTACTGGATTGTATGGAATGAGTATGTTTAGTTTTGAAAGAAACTACCGAACAGTCTGCCAAAATAGCTATACCATTTGGCATGCCCAGTAGCAATGAATGAAAGTTACTGTTGCTCCATATTCTTGCCAGTATTCGGTGTTGTCAGTGTTTTGAATTTTCACCATTTTAATAGGCACACATCTTGTTGTCTTAATTTGAAGATCTCTATTAACATAATGTTGATAAGTTTTTTATACGCTTATTTGTTATCTGTGTATGTTCTTTGGTGAAGTGTCTGTTCATATCTTTTGCCCACTTTTAAATCTGGTTGTTTGTTTTCTTGTTATTGTTCTTATTTCCTACTGTTATTGTTTTAAGAGTTACTTTTATATTTTGGATAATAGTTCTTTATTAGACATGTCTTTTGTAAATGTTTTCTTCTTGTTAGAATGATCCTATGATTTCACAAGCTGAGATCTTTCAGATTTTAATTTTTTCCTTCAGTGTGTTAAATATCTGTTACCCCATCAAGATTTGTGTCATTGACAAATTTTCTAATATGCTGTCTATATCTTTATCCAAGTCATTGATAAAACTGAATGTGGTTGGAGCTTGGGGATCACCGCTTGAGACTTCTATCAATGTCAGTGATTGTCAAAGGGCAGTTGGAGGTCATGCTTACTTTGGATGAATCTGAATCTCTGGGGACTGTTCCACAATACATATTCCCTCCTGTGATTCTAATATGTTCCCAAGATATCCTTGATTTTCCTCCTTTGTCCTTCTGCTCTGATTTGGATCTAAATGCTTCTGTAATTGACATTATTAATATAAGTGCATCATATCTCTTAGGTCTATGGGAGAAAATAGGTTGAAAATTATCACTCTCTATTAAATCAGAACTCTTTATTTATAGATAGTTCAAAGTAACAGAAAAGAATAAAAACATGTATTTGTCTTTATATGCCAAACATTCATTTATCCGTTCAACAAATATCTGTTGATTATCCACTATGTGTTAGATATTGCTGTAGGTGTTAGGAATACAGTAATGAATAAGAAAAAGTTCTTGCTCTTAAGGAATTTATAATTTTGAGTGAAACATCTTCCTTGTAGGTTTGCCTGCTTCATTATTCTTGACTTAGAGGAAAATTAATTTATAAAATTAATAAAATGTAGATTTTATTAAAAGTTACTTGTGACCCTTGAAGGATTTTATGTTTTCCAAAGCTACATAATCATATATTTCAAAGAGAAGATTTTAGACTATTTACTTACTCACTGGAAGAAATTACAGGGGTTTAGATTTGTCAGAAAATTTGTAGATTATTAATACTATCAGAAATAATCACAATATTAAATGTTTTTTTGGAGTGGTTATTAAGTGTCAATCAATGTTTTCTGCAGGTTGTATATATAGATTAATATAATCTGAATAACACCTGATGAGATAGGTACAATTATTAATTCCATTTTACAGATCAAGAAACCAAGACACACCCAGCCCTGGTAAGTTGAGCCAGAGGAGAACCTAAGAAGTCTGGTTTGATACCTTGGGGTATCAAATGTAGCCAAAAGCCAGGCACAGTGGCTCACACCTGTAATTCCAGCATTTTGGGAGGCCAAGGGGCAAGAGAATCACTTGAGGCCAGGAATTCAAGGCCAGCCTGGTCAACATAGACAGACCCTGTCTCTACAAAAAATAAAAAAAATTAGCCAGACATGGCGGCATGCCCCTGTAGTCCTAGCTCTCTGGGAGGCTGAATCAGGAGGATAGCTTGAGCCCAGGAACTGGAAGTTACAGTGAGCTATGATTGTACCACTGTACTCCAGCTTGAAGAATAGGGTGAGACCCTGTCAAAAAAAAATGAAAGAAAGGAAGACATTTTCAGTGATCATGCAGGGCGAGTTAGGCCTTCCTTCTCAATGCTTCTTTAGTGCTTTTTAATTTTTTTAATTTTAAATTTATTTTTATTTTTTGCCATGCTTAGTATAATGCTTCCCACATTATATTATTTGCAAATTACTTGAGGAATGGAACTAGCAACTTATCCTACTATCCAGTATGGAATAGATTTTCAATAAATGTTAAACTGTTGATAGAGAATTTAGGCTTAGGGAACACAGCTTTTCCAAGGTCAAAGTGATGGTTTGTGGCAAACTCAGGCTATAAGTCCAGTTTTCTGAATTTTAGTCAAGTAGCTAATTGTTTTCCTACATCAAGCCGGCCCACCAGGAAAGTACACTGTAGCCTATCTAAATTTCAGGATGTTCCTAATAGATTCAGATTAATTGTAATGTCATATGAAAAAGATTCATGTTTCTTTTTTGTTCCTTTTTTTTTTTTTTTAAAGACAGGATCTCAGTCTGTCACCCAGACTGGAGTGCAGTAACCTGCTCATAGCTCACTGCAACCTCAAACTCCTGGGCTCAAGCGATCCTCCCACCTCAGACTCCCAAGTAGCTGGGACTATAGGTGTGGGACACTACACCTGGCCAATTTTTAAATTTTTTGTAGAGACGAGGTCTCTGTCTGTTACCCAGGCTGTTCTTGAACTCCTGGTCTTAAGTGATCCTTCTACCTCGGCCTCCCAAAGTGCTAGGATTAAAGGCTTGAGCCACCACACCTGACCATGAAAAAGATTAATGTTTATTTATGCAGCAGTCTATGCCTTCCAGTGGCAAATATAAAAATAGGCTGGATTTAAAATTAAAATGAGCCACAGCAGTCCAGATTTCTGGCCTGAAAGTGGAGGCTACCATGTCTATTCATTCTGGGTCTACAATTTCATATCAAATTGTAGAGCTGGAAAGTAGGGAAGAAATACTTCTCAAAGCAATTTAAGTAAATTTGTTTTTGTTTTTTCTTGTCGACATTTAGAGAAAGCTGGAGAGGTTGGGAGAGCTCACCAAAGCAAGGAACAGAGTGAGTGATCCTCTGGAAAAGTTTTGGTTTCTCTTGACTGCTCTAGAGACTTTACTGGGTCAGGAGGAGAGAACTCACATACTTCCTGAGAAAAAGGTGAAAATGACTAAATATGTTTCCAGCAGCTCAAGGAATTTCTAATGTCAATGTCCTCCAGCCAAAGACCATTAAGAGCACACACCTGTCACTAAATAAGTTGGGTTTATTGCTCATTGCAATGAGAGTGAACACACACCATGGAGACAGTGGGGCATCATGGTAAGAGGATATTAGAAAGGACTTACTATAGGATTTAAATTTGTCTTAAGTGATTTGGGGTAGAGTTCAAGGAAGAAGTGCTTTGCTCTAGATTGGATGCTATAGAAAGCAGGGGTAATTCTTTGCTTGAGTGTGTTAATAAATCTTATCTATAAGTGTAACAGACAGAATGGACTAGAAAAAACCAGCAAAAAATGTTTTCTGTCTCTTTAAAACTTTCCCCACTGTTTTTGGGAACTGAGGCCCGCATCCTTGCCTCAAACAGGTGATCAGGAGGGGCAGAGAAATGTCTGTTGTTCTTTGTGTTACAGGAGATAGCTCAGCTGAACTGTGGCTCCATCCTAGGCCCAGTGCCTGGCTGGCAGAGGTCTGTGTAGGCCTCCCATGTAGACGGAGGTCACAGGCTTTGTCTTCAGCAGAGATGTGATGGTTAGAATGATTAATTGTAGTTAAACAACAATAGCCTAGAACTGAGGGCCCACTCTTTATAAGCTCTGTATTTCTGCTTATGGACAAGAATTTGGATTTTGAGATGATAGTTTGCCATTTTCCTTCTTTGCTGGAAAAGTAATAAACTTCTCTTTCCTTCTCCTCAAACCACTTGTCCTCATTCTGATGCAGCCTTGGGGACAAGTGCTAAACTTTCAGTAACATAAGTCAGGAGGAATGAAGCTATGCTAAAGCTATCATTGGTAAAGAAGCTGCAGTCATTGAGTTTTCTGCCTGTAAATTCTACCTACCAGAGCATTTTCTCCTATTGTATGATTTCTCCACACCACCAACCTCCACCTCCTCCTTCAATTTTGACGTAGCAGTAAGAGCAATTTCCCTGCATGTGACTCTCCCTGTTCCTTTTATCATGATACATCCTTATTATTGTTCAGATGGCAAAGGAAAACTGCCTGTCTGATTTCTCTTTTTCCTTTTGGTACAACATGCCAGGCCCAAAATACTCCAGCCTGCCTTCACGGTGGCCCATGTTCACCATGGCAGGATGAGAACCACTGCTGCCTGTATTGGATCTTACTTGGCTTGGAGTTTCTTGAATGTATAAATTTGTACAGTTAAAGTGCTGGTAGAATGATATGCACAGGAATAGCCACAGGACAGCTAAGTTGACCTATGTTTCTTTCATAGACACAAAAATGTGCAAGGAGCCACAATTCAGAAATTGTCTATTAAAGTAAAACTTATAAATTACTTGGTTTGTCCAAAAGGGGGAAAAAATTCACCAAAAAAAGCAAACCAAAAAGATGGCTATGTTGTGTTTTGTTTTTAATTGTTCTTAGACAGTTTATGAGGTGGAAAACGTATATACAGATCATTTTTTTGTGCTTCAGGGCATGGAAAACATTCATAGAAAAATAAATAAGTACAATATTGTAAGCCACTTGATGTTATTGCATTAAGTCTACAGATAAAAGCAAGATGGGTTTGGGGATGGATTGGGAGTCTGAGGGTGCAAATGCAGATAGGTGATTCCAGGTGTGATCACAGATCTGCAGGTCCCACCACAGGGGTCTACATGACTGAGCTCCCACAGATGTCTGTGACTCATTGGTGTGGGCTGATTTTCCAAAGAAGGAACACCGACCTACTGGGGCCATCAAAATCAAGGCATGAGTCAGATTCCTCCAGGATTTGACAAGCTGACAGACTACTCTGATAATATGAGCTGAGGTGCTAATGGCTGATAATAGGATCTCTGGTTACTCTTAGATAACATCTATGCTTAAATGGGGCCAAGCTCTTCGGAGTCTAGCGGCCACAGTCTGTCCTGTCTCTCCACCAGTGTCTCCCTCTTCTTGTTCCTGTGCTCTGCTTTCCATCTTCCTTGTCATGTCCCGACAATTCCTTCTGCCTGGGAAATTGTTAGAAATGCAAATTCTCAGGGCTGTCCTAGGTCTATTGACTCAGAAACTAGGGTGGGGACCCAGAAACCTGTTTTACCAAGACTTCCAGGGGATTCTGAGACGAGCTAGAGCTTGAAACCACTATGCTAAGTTTTTACCTACATCAGTATATTTAATCTTCAAAACAGTCCTCTGAGGTAGGTACTAAGATTACTCTCATTTTACAGATGAGAAAACTGAGATACAGAAAGTTTAAACAACCTGACAGTGGTTCCAAGCTGGAAAATAGCAGCACTGGGCTTTGCATCTAGGCTGTCTAGCTCAAGAATGTGGATGCTCTACTACTCAGCCGTTACCTCTCAAAGAAATGCTTCTGGAAAGACTTATGATTCCAATCACTCAAATCTCATAAGTCAATATCAGTAGCTCCCATATCATGTTTTTCTGTCATGATGCATGTGGTTTTCTTGTCTTTCTATCTCCAGCACCCGGTACCTATGTTGCAATGAACAAATTTGGCTATATAATCAAAGAAATAACAATTAAATTAATTGATCGATGAATCGATAAATATCTTGATGCAGAAGTAACTTGATCAGAATTTTCTGGAGATCTTTAAAAATACAGGTTATAGAATCCCATTCTTCACTTACCAGGTAAGAGTCTGGGAATCTGTATTTTAAAAAGTGAAAACAGAAAGAAGAATCTGCATTTCAGAAATATCTGTGCCCAACATCCTGATTCTGCACGTATGGAACCCCTGCCTTAATTGGCACTGACAATTTCAGATGAGTTAATTAGACCAAGTTGAGGGCATGGAGGGAAAATTGGGGGCTCTTTTGATCCTTAAATTCAACCCCATGGGGAAGCCAACATTTCTAGGAACAAATCTGTGCTGCAGATTTCAAGCACCTTATATAATATTTCCTGAATAAGATCGATATAAGAAACGCCTGCAGTTGATTCCCCCAAGCTAAACATGGGAAGTTTGTTTTCCCCCTGGAACAGGCAGTCCTCAGCATATAAATGGGTCATATTCCAAAAATGCATTTGTAAGTTGAGTTGTTTGTAGCTCAGAAACTCTTTCCCACAGAAGTAATATTAGAAAAGAGGGTTCCATTCCTCTGCCAAGATACAAAACCTGATTTAGAACACTCTGTCTCCGAAATAGCATTTCAGATAGGTTACACGGATGTCCATGGGAAATGTGCCTGAGACCCACCCAACTTGGAGCTGGGGGTTATGGGAGCACTGTGCTTTCTCTGTGAGACTGGGCTGTGCCAGCATCGGGGACTTGCCTCGGTTTTCCTCCCTCCCTCAAAACACACACACACACATACACACACACACACGCACACACACTCACTCCCTTGGTGGCTACTGGTCACGTCACAGAGACACTTACTGTTCAAGGAAGACTACTTGGATTCCAATGAAACCTTTCCTCCCTTGACTTGTACAGTCAGGAGCTGCCCCAGACCTGCAGCTCAGAGCTCCACAGATCAGGAATAGATCACCAAAAATTCTGTACCCTAATCTCTGATATGCCCTTACCTGAAGTTTGGAAACATTACACAATTTGTGGTCTCAACTTCAGAGCAACGGCGACCACCTTTCCTAGTATACTAGTATATTAGTTTGGAGATGAGCGTGGAAGAAGTTCCATAAATAAAACTGCACCGGAAAAGGTGGAAAAGAAAATGAAATGTCTAGTTTTCCTTGGCTATTAATTAATTAGCTGTGCAATATCAGGCTAACTTCCCTGGGCCTCAGTTTTCTCATTTGTAAAATGTTGGGGAAGGGAGTAGTTTCTATAATGTACAGCAGTTTTTCCTAGATCTAATAATATAGAATTAAATAAAAATAGCTCCCTCTACTTCCCAGTGAGAAGATTTGCCGGTCAGATAACTATTCTCCAAAATACTGAAACCTCATCTCATCTCAGTCCCAAAGACACACTAAGAAAGACCAAGGCCAGTATATTACAGTTTGATTTCATTCTTATTAAGTTAAATTTTATTTCATTCAATTCTTATTCACCCAAAGCCAACTTCATTTGAGCAATGGCTCAGTAAATTTAAGCCCTGTACTCAATGAGACATTTCTTGGCACACAGCAAGTTAAGGATGGATGTGGCAAAATAATAATATTAATAATAATAATTTATCATAATTTTGATATGGAAGGAAAAAAAGGGAAAAGAATAAAAGAATCTAAGAGAATTTGAAGTTATTTCAGAAAGAAACTTTTCAATGGAATCAGTACACTTAATCTTAACATGTACCATTATAGACTAAGAGCAAAATATATTTCTTTGCTAGGACTACCCTAAAGGTAATAGTTTCTAGAAGAAAGGAATGACAAAACGAGGTCACTAGTAACCAGTTATGAATTTGGATTGGTGATATCTGATAGAATTTAAAGCCAGGCACTCCATTTCAGCTGTTAGGCTAATGTGTCCCTGTAGTATGCGGAGGACATGCCAGGAGTTGGCATTAGAAACTTCAAGAAGGTGCAATTAGTTTCCACTGTCACATTTCTTAAATGGAATTCAGTTCTCTGGCCAGGATAAGAAAAGAAACTTTTGGTTGCACTCCCTTAAGAACAATCCAAAGCTAAACCCAAACAAACAAAACAAAAGCAAAAATTATCCCAAATAATATACAACAAAATCCCCCAAGCCCTGCCGACATCTTCCTAGCCAACTATGTAAGAATACTGGAGAATTGCTTAGGATGGGGAGAAAAAAGAAGTCTGATTCTAGAACCTCTGACATTTCCTGTCTCAGAACCCAGCAATGTAAATAATAATGTTTCATAGGCCTCGCATTGTCAGACATTATGCCGTTTTATATGCATTATTTATATTAACCATCAAAACAACCTAGTGAAGTATGTGTTAGTTACTTCCACTTTGTTTAGTAAGCACTTATACTCCCATTTGTAGAAGAAAAAATTGAGATGAGAATGGGCAAATGTCCCCCCCAAAAGACAGAACTGAGTGTACCTCAGCCCCAATCACTCAAACAGCCCCAGTATACCTCTGCCGGTGAGAATCTGAATTCGAATTCTTGCTCTACCATGTCCTATGACCTCAAGGAAATTACTCAGTTTCCTTACAAATAAAATTGGAATAATATTAGTGCCTACATTTTAGTCTTTTTATAGTTTCCAATGAGAACGTACCCATAACGGACTTAAAACAGCACCTGCCAGATGCTATTAATAGTATTCAACGACTGTCAGCATTTTTACCTGGTCCTGCAACTCCCTGTGTTCCCACACACCAGAAGGCTGCCTACATCTAGGCAGATCTCAGGGATCCTATACATCCCAAGGACAAAATCAGAACACTGGAAACAATTCATCCTTATTCTGTAAGAATAGGCCTTGATTCTCAAAGTGCAGTCTTGGATCAGCCTCACCTGGGAACTTGTTAGAATGCAGAGTGTCAGGACCACCTAGGCCTCTTGAATCAGATTGCACATTTTAACAAGATGCCCAGGTGATTCGTGGACACGTTAAATTTGAGAAGTTCTGCTCTCAGGCACAGGCAGGGTAGCAATTCTCTCTGGCTCTCTGATGATGCACGCCGGGAGGCTCGTTAGCTCTCAAATTTCAGGAGAAAGGCAGAACTTGTAGTGTTCATGACATGCCAGGCTGTGGGCTTCTCTGTGCCTTTCCCATTCTGTTGTTAGCTTAGAATGCCCTTCATCTTATAATCCACCTGGTGAAAGCCATTATTCAAGACTCAACTCAAGCATCGTGGAGATTCTTCCTATCTTCCTTCTCCCATCCCAGGGGGAAGTTCCTGACTTCCACCTTTGTTTCCCAACTGTGGATTAGAACAATGCTGTTGAAAGCTTCCGTAACTAAAATCCACGCTAAGAAATATATTTCTCTCTCTCTCTCTCTCCTACACACATATGCAACCTATATGTTGCTGAAACAAAAGTTTCGTGAAAGAATACTTTTATTTAGTATGTGTGATGAACTCAGATATTTCCAACATTACATTGTTCTATTTTCATGTATTGCTGTCTGCATCCAGCAAAGTTAATTTAAGTAACACTTACGGGTTGCGACAATTTGTAAAGCCCTGTATGTAGATATTTCTTATAGAGGAACGATAACACTAGATTGATGATTTAGTTTCATGTCTATCTTCCCTTCTATTAATAGATAGAGAGGACATGGCCCAGCGTCTGGCACATATAGATAGGGATTCAGCGTCGTTTGTTGAATGAGTAACGAATGGATGGATGAATCTTGTTATGAGCTATTTTTACAGCCTGTCAATCTCCTTTTAACTCCTTGGCCCTGTTGCCACAATTAATCAAAAAAAAAAAAAGAGAGAGAGCTCATTTATGCAATAATTTATCAGCCACCAGCCATAACTACAAACCTATGACAATAAATCTCTTTGCTCACAACAGGAATTTTCAAATGAGAAGTGATTCTATAGACTATTGTGTTGAATAGTAAGAGGAAAGAGAAAAATTATGAGCTCAAAGGATACTAGATTAGTTCTGAGCATTTGCAAAACTTGTTGTTGTTGTTGTTGTTCATGGCTAATATTTTATTAGTCTTCCCATTGTGGATTAAATGGAGCTCGAGTGGTTGCAGCTGAGAACGTTCTGCACCAGGGAGAAGCCAGCCTGCCCTTTGAGCCTCCCGTGGTATTCTGCCAGTCCCGCCATTCTTTCTTTCAACACCTCTGCTCTTCCAGCGTGAGAGTACTTGGGCAAGGTTTACGATAGGGAAAAACAATGACCAACCACATTCATTTATCATTTATATCCCAGGCTTGGACATGACACTCTAGTACATGAAACAGGAATGGAGTTTGAGAGGAAGTGTCAGGACCTTCAGTTCTGTCTTAGCAAAATCACACGGCCCCTGCATGCTGTCCTTCCTCCATTCATACGACGTGGATGGAAAACCAGAAGCCCTGAAAAATAAGTCTGAAAAGAACAGCAACTCCCCAGTCTTACCTTTCACTGGAACACAGTAGTTTCAAAAGCCACTTTATAATCCTTTCACATCTTTGCAGCTCATTCTAAAATATTACATTTAGATGTAACGTATCTGACTGGGTTCTAATTATGGCACCTACTAGCTAAGAGACATGAACACCTCCTACCTTAGTTTCCTATCCATAAAATGGAGCTAACAATAGTATCTGTGTTATAGAGTTTTTGTGAGAAAAAAATGGGATAATACATATAAATCTCTCAAAATTGTGTCTGGTGCATAGTAAGAGCTGAGTAAATGCTGCCTGTTTTTAAGATTATTATTATACACAGGAACTGTATATACATATATGATTCCTTTCTTATTACCATTAGACATGTAAAGTAATGATAGATCTTCAAAATAAAATGCTACACATGCTTTGTAATGTGATAGCCTAGATTGGATCCTGGAACAGAAAAGGGTGTTAATGGAAAAATTGGTGACGTCTGAATAAAGTCTGCAGTTTAGTTAACTAAGAACCAGTGTTAAGTTCTTAGTTTTGACAAATGTATGAAGGTTATGTAAAATGTTGACGAGGAAAACTGAGTGAAGAGTGTGCAGGAATTCTCTGGACCACTGCAGCTTTGAAGTAAATCTAAAATTATCCCAAAACTAAAATGTTATTTTAAAACTGCCACAGGTAGTTGTTGAGCATGGAACAACTACAACATTGTGCTAGACACCATGAAAAATCAAGAGAGAAGGGAAAAATGGCTTTGTCCTCAGGTAGCTTACAGTGTCAAAGTGAGAACAGGGCGCCAACTAACTTACTACAAACTGGGCAGAAGGTAATAAATGTCTTAATAGAAGTAGAAAAAAGCTTTTGTCAGCCTTATATTAAGGACCAGCTACATAAATACTCCTTTTATCCATGATTAAATCCTCTGGTTAATTAATTAACGCAGCTCCACAATTCCTCCCTCCTTAGGTGGTTACTCTGCCTGGTTGGTATTTCGGTAGTGGCATTCCTTCTACGTTGGAGTTGCTGATTCCTGACTAATGTATATATAAACTTTATTCATTTATCACTTTTTAAAAATAGACTGAGGGGTTCAGGAAATAAAGCATGGACCTGGGAATCCATCCAAATTGAGATTAAATCTAGGTTCTCACCTCCTCGTTCAAGTTAATTGAGCCTCATTTTCCATTTTAAAATGGGGAAAGGATATTGCACTCACTGGCTGTTATAATGATCAAATGAGATGATGTCATAAGGACCCCTGGCCTACAATAGGTAGGTTTTATTATTTATTTATTTATTTTTAATGTTACTAGATTTGGGGATACAAATGGTTTTATGTTACATGGATGAATTGCATAGCAGTGAAGTCTAGGCTTTTAAAATACACATCACCTGAATGGTGTACATTTTATCCAATAGGTAATTTTTCATTCTGTATCTCCTTTCCTCCTTCCCCATTTCTGAGTTTCCAGTATCCATGAAGTCACTCTGTATGACCATGCATACTCATTGCTTTACTCCCTTATAAGTGAGTATGTGCTGCATTTGGTTTTTTGTTCCTGGGTTACTTCACTTAGGATAATGGCCTCTGGTTCCATCCAAATTGCTGCAAAAGACATTATTTCATTCTCTTTAATAGCTGAGTAGCATTCCATGATATATACACATACCACATTTTCTTTATCCACTCATTAGCTGGTGGACACTTAGGTTGGTTCCGTATCTTTGCAATTGTGAACTGTGCTGCAATAAACATACAGGTGCAGGTGTCCCTTTAATAAAATGACTTCTTTTCCTTTGGGTAGATCCCCAGTAATGGGATTCTGGATCCAATGGTAGATCCACTTTTAGTTTTTTCAAAAAGTCTCCATACTGTTTTCCACAGAGGTTGTACTAATTTACACTCCCACCAACAGTGTGTAAGTATTGCCTTTTCTCCGTATCTGCACCAGAATCTATTGTTTTCTCATTGTCATTTTAATTTTCATTTCTCTAATGATTAGTGATGTTAAGTAGTTTTTTATGTTTGTTGGCTATTTGCTTCTTTTCTTTTGAAAAATGTTCACAAAAAAGGTCTTGTCCACCTTTTTAATGGGGTTATTTGTTTTTTATTGCTGATTCGTTTGAGTTCCTTATAGAATGTGGATATTAGGCCTTTGTCAGATATATAGCTTGCAAACATTTTCTCTCATTCTGTAGGCTGTCTATTTATTCTGTTGATTATATCTTTTGCTGTGCATAAGCTTTTTAGTTAATTCTTATTTATTTTTGTTTCTATTGTATTTGCTTTTGGGATCTTAGTCATAAATTCTTTACCTTGGCCAATATTGAGGATAGTTTTTTTCTAGGTTTTCTTCTAATATTTTTATGGTTTCAGGTCTTACATTTAAGTCTTTTATCCATCTTGAGTTAATTTTTACGTATGGTGGGAGATAGGGATCCAGAGTCATTCTTCTGCAGGTGGCTATCCTATGTGCCCAGTATCATTTATTGCATAGGGTGTCCTTTCCTCAGTATATGCTTTTGTCTGCTTTGTTAAAGATCAGTTGGTTGTAGGTATTTGACTTTAATTCTGGGTTCTCTTTTCTGTTCCACTAGTCTATGTGTCTACTTTTATACCAGTACCATTCTGTTTTGTTTAGTATTGCCTTGAAGTATAATATAATTTGAAGTCGGGTAAAGTGATGCCCCCATATTTTTTTCTTGCTTAGGATTGCTTTGGCTATTCATGCTCTTTTTTGGTTCCATATGAATTTTAGGGTTGCTTTTCCTAATTCTGTGAAAAAAATATTGGGTTTTTATAGGAATTGTATTATCAGTGTTATCATTGGAAATTATCTACTAGGTGTGTGCCCTGGCAATCACTGTCAAATACTTATCCGGTTTTCAAGGATTCATTTCACTTATCTAAGACTTTACTTTGAAGAGTCCAGGATTGTCTTTGTCAAGTGGAGAGGGGAGAAAACCCCAGTGGGGGAGGCTGGCACAGATTAGGGCTTCATCACATAGGCTTTGGAGCCAGTCTGCTTGGATTTAAATCCTGGCCTTTCTACTCATCAACTTGCTACCTATGTGACACTGGGAAATTGATTTAACCTCTCAGTGCTCTGTTTCCCTATCTGTAAAATGTGAACAACAGCACCTACCTCATAGAGATGTTATAAGGCATTCACATACATAATGTCTCTAGAACAGTGCTTGGCACATGGCTAGCCTGCAATAAATAATAGCTATCACTATTATTCAATAACCACTTCCTCTTTTTCCTATATGTTCAACACCCCATTTTGTTCAGATATAGGGATACAAGGTGCTCAGGGAGGGGGACGCTTTCCTCCAGCCCCTGAGGGTGAACCATAACTGGTGTAAACCAATTGTAATAATCCCTTCTTCTGTCCTAGTGTAGGCATGGATATGTGGCTGGAGTCTGGCCAATGGAACTTGAAGGGAAATCTGTTGGTAGTTTCAGGAAAGCTTTTCCTCATTAAATTAAACAAAACTCTATGGGGAGAGCCTTTTGCTTCCTGTGCCGAATGCTGTGCTATCACAAGGGGATGCAATGATTGCCATTGTAGGACCAGGGAAGTAGCCCAGAGAACCACAGAGAGGTGCCTTAGAGCCCAGGCACCAACAAGCTGCTGAACCATCTGCCTCTGGACACCTTGTTGTGTGAGGTAATAAATGTCCTTATTGTTTAAGTTACTTTTAGACAGATTTTCTTTTACCTGCAGCCAAAAGCAGCCTAACTAATATTGGAAGTCACAGAGAGTGAGAAGTAGGTGACATTATTCCCAGGATTATGGGTGAGGAAACTAAGTTTCAGAGATATTAAAGTAATTTTCCACAGGGTTATGTAGCTAATCAAGTACAAAGAGTAAGAAGGGGGTGAATAAAAGATATTTTTATCCCTTTCCATTGAACATTTTTGGGTCCATCTATTTATTCAGAAAATATCTATTTGTTCTACAAAACACCCTCAGAGATCCAGTAGCATTTCCTGGCTTCAGAGGTTGGATGGAGCTTCCAGTGGGCAGAGCAAGGCAAGCACCTCTCTGGAAGCTGGCACTGCAATGTGTATATTTTTAGTTGTTCACGGAAAGGTTGGCCACTGTATAAGTTAGGGACAAGTCTCTAGTAAGATAAAATATTTCCAAGAAGGCTGAGTTGAGAATTCTGTTTTCAACATATTTGAAAAATCACAGAGTACACAAGCTATTTAGTAATTAATGAGTAAGACCAGTACCAGTTTGAGGAGACACTTGTTTTGATGCCAACATTTCTTTGGAACATAAAAGTCAGGGTCAGATAGGAAAGAAACAGTTATCTAGTGTAAGCCCTTTTCTTCCTTTGTTAGTTTGGAGCACTTCCTTGTATCTCTATCTTTAAGAAAAACTTGTATTCTATAACCTGCTTATAGATTTTTCGTTTTACTCCTTTTTAAAATGTATTCGTTTAGCCACAAGTATTTCAAAGTGGCTACTATTTCCTAATCAAGTTGGGGAAAACAGTTATAAGCATTCACAGATGATTAAAACCAAGAATAATATTGTCATGACAGCTATGATTTCCTGAGATACTTCACCTAGATTATTATTACTCCTCTAAACTATTTTTATGATTTTATGGTTTCCAACATTACAGCTGTGGAAACAACATTTCAGAGAGGTCAAAGCAATTTTCCTCAGGGTTGTACCGCTAGGAAAGTGTAGAGCTGGCTTTGGACCTGTGTCATTTGGACTGCAAAGGCTGAGCTTTTCCACAGCCTGAGAGTGGTGAGTACGCACAGAGGGGGTGTTTTGCATCAAACCAGAGGACGATGGGTGTGAAAAGGTTGTGAAGCTCAGATAGGGATCTAACCCAGCACAGGCTCTGCAGTGGAAATGAGCAAGGTATGTGGAGGACAGGAAAGAGGTGGAGAACAGAGACAATGAGAGGGAGTCCAAAAAGCAGCAGTCGGCTGTTCAAAGATATCTGCGGTTAACCTTGGCGATCACAAGTCATGACCAGTTGTTACGCAATATGGAGGGTGAGCCCATTTTTGCTGAGAGATGGAGAGAAGAGAGAAAACAAGGTGGAAGGGTACACACCAGAGGGGCCATGCTGCTAGCAGCTTGAGGACCCAAGAAGGTCTAAAGACAAGACAAACTCAATGGCAATGCTAAATAAGGAAGTTTCTCATAAAATTTGCATATTGACAGTGTCTCTTGAAAAAAATGTAGAATGTCTGTTCTTGGCTTTTTGGAGCCTTCACTTCTAGAGAGCAATAGATAGAGAACCAGGAGCTGAATAATGACTGGCATCTTTAGAGAGTGACAGGCCTGCCCATGTCCCCGCCCGCAGCTGCCTCACCTCTCCTCTAGCCTTCTTCATTCATTTATCACACCTGTCTGGCCCCTGCTGGTATTTGAGTTCACTACCCCTGATAATCACCAAAGTATCAGCTGCAGATCTCTCTGGATAGTGGGATTGTTGCTGTTTTTTAAAACTGTTTACCTAACTGCGTTTTCTAAATTTCTTACAATTATTGTACATTGCTTTTACCGTATGAGAAAATGTGAATGTTATTTTTAAAAGTATCAATTCCACAAATATTGTGGGGAGGAGTTGTGGCTTGGCAGGAGTCCAGTGAAATGATCCAAGGGTTTTATTGAAGTCAGGCTCAGTGTGAGCCAAGTTCATGACACAGCAGCTAGAAAACAAAACAAAACAAAACCCTAACAGATCACTGGGAGCAGCAACCTCACAGTGCTTGGCATGGGTCAGGCCTCGGCTGGAACATCCTCCACATTTTATTGGAGAAAATAATAAACTAGAAAGTGTTTGCTGCTGGGAAACCAACATAGAAGGAATCTAGAAGTTAAGTTATATGAGGAACAGTTGGGAGAAAATGGACACATTTTAGCTTGGACTTCTTTAGAAAGACCAAAGAGACATGTGATAGTTATCTTCAGCACTGGGACATACAAAATGTGATTAAGGCACTGCTTATCCAGTGTCAATGCAGAAAGCAGGGAAGGTACCAGTGAGATTCCACTTTGACATAAAAGAGGGATTTTAAAAAATATCAATGTATCCAACAGTGGGCTGCCTTATGCATTGGAAAGTTCTGCTTTTATGAGAAGTCTTCATGCAGAATCCATATGGCAGCCTATTGCAGGACAAAGTTTAGGCCAGGCAACCTCCATGTACCCTTGAGACCCAGGGGTCCTGTCTTCTTCCAACGAGGCCCTTGACTGTAGACAGCCATCCAAGTGCTGGCTGCTGGGACGAAGACAGGGAAAGGTAATGCCAGTCAGCCTTCAGGAAGAGAAGAAGCAAGATTGCCAATGGTTAATCTGCCTCAGTTTCCCCAAAGTAGTCTTCCATTATACAGCTTACACAAAGTATTTTCCAGATGTCAAAATCAACACAAGGTACATGAGCCATATCTGTGTAGAAGCCTGGAAATGTCCTCAACACGCGTGTGGGGTCGGGGTTCAGAGAGCTCACATGCTGTTAAATGAGAGGTTAGAGTATCAGTACAGCCAAGAAAACAAGTCCCCAGGTTTAGATAGCACTGGGCATTTGCTCCAATGGTCAGAATTCTGATTTCATTTCCTTATTTAAATGTAACTCCTAGAACCTTATATTTTTAAGGTGTTTGGTTCTGTTGTCGAGTAGTGTGTCCTCACTTGGGCACACTTCTCAAAGGTCCCTGGTGAATCATCAGTGCATTCTCCTTCAGATGGAAGGAAGTGAGCCAAACATGAGCAGCCCCTGCTAACACCCACCTTTAGTCTAAGCAATTTTTCAGGGGAAGCACTTAACATATACAAATATTCTGACTGCAGTATCACTAAAGTATAGGAGAAGGGCACATAGGTCTTGAACATAGTCTCCACACAAAATACGCACTTTTCACATGACCAAAATGTAAATTCATTTGATTTATGGGTTAGAATTTAAGTAGCTGATTTCATCAATGTTGACGTTTCTAGCATATTTCGATATTTTTTATATAACACTGTCATATATATGTTATATATCATATCTCTTATAAAAATATAATAATTTTTTTTTTATGCAGGAAATTGGAATATCAGGCCTCTTGCCCTTTATCTGGCCCCTTCCCCCAGCTGAAACATCCTCCCTCCTCTGTATTCCTGGGTACAGAAAGTGGGGGTATTTTCAAGGATCTGGGCTACTAGGAAATGACTCAGGGAGGCAACGTGGGAAGACGCTCAAGGAGTTGGTGTGAATAAAATCCTTTGCTTCATCCGCGTACCCCAGTAAGTCTAGGCACTGTCTTAGTCTCTTGGGCTGCCATAACAAAATGCCATAGTGGCTTAAACAACAGAATTCTATTTCTCACAGTTCTAGAGGCCAGGAAGTCTGAAAACAGGGTACCGGCATCAATGGGTTCTCGCGAGGGCTCTCTTCTTCTTGCAAAGACTCTAATCCCACCATGGGCTTCTCTCAACCACTCTCATGATGTCGTCTCAACCTAACTGGTTCACAAAGGCCCTGCAGCAAAATACCACCACACTGGGAGTTAGGGCTTCCACATACAAATTTTGGGGGGACATAAGCCTTCTTTCCATAACAGACAATAGTCTTCTTTTGCCATTTAAAGTATTCTAATTTTAATTTCCATGGGAGCCCACATAAGTGTGGAACAGAAGACAGGGGCTTGCGTGGGAGGGACCAGTGAAAGCTGCTTTTCTTCAGGTCTCCCCTCTGACACACACACCTGGAGATGGCCTAGGCAGGACCTCCTTACCTGCCGACTTCCTTTTTCATCCAGGGATAGCCAGAGCTGAGCATGGAGGTCTGAGCCTCGAAAAATCATAAACACAGTAATAATGAATAATTGATGATGAAATGACAGTGCCAACCTTTGTTGAGTGCATACTCAGAGTATACCAGCCTTGTTCCAAGCACTTTACACGTAGTCTAGTGTAGTTCACTGAAACTCTATGAGGGAGGTACAATCAGGAGGAAACTGAGGCACCCAGAAGGTAATGGCTTGTCTGAGATAGAGTTGGTAAAGCGGCAGGATTGGAGGACCCCTGCGCATGGCTCCTGAGAGGTGCGTGGAGGCGACACCCACACCATTGGTGCTTCAACCAGTTGGTGTCACCTTTCCCTGTAGGGTTATCCACACCATGCTCTCCCTCCCTGGCAGACACCCCCTCAGAAGCGCTTCCTCTGTGGTGGGCGACCATCCACTCCCTCGCCTGGCAAGAGGAAGCCCGAGCCGGAGTTGGTCCCAGACTCCCAGAGAGCCGGAGGAACACATTTGTGTGGTCGGATCACGGCTAAATTTGTAAAAGTATTCAAAGCACGAGTTCAAAATCTTTTTGGTCTTGGAATAAAGTACAACTATTTCTTTTTCTATAAATATACATGAAATTAAAAATGAGGAAAAATAATTTAATACTTTATTTTATAAAATTAAGTAATCAAATTCCTCCTAAAAGAACATGGCCAGATTTCTAAACGTTTTAAATACTATTTTTAGTACTTTAAAAGCTCTATACACAATCTCTCGACATTTCCTAATTTTACTGTTTGGATATTTAGAATAGAAAATTACATTATTCTCATGTTTTCATTCTCTTTATTGACTCATTTGAAAGACATTTAATACTTCAAACTGCCAAATCTGCCCTTGTTGGTTTAGTTGTTTTCCAAATAATTCTAGAACAGTTATATTGTTCATATAAAGACTTAATTACATGATAAATGTTCACCATATTGTAAGTGCAAAACCAAGCTATAAAGTTCTGCAGGGTATGATGTCTTTTTTTTGGTAAAAAGAGCTAAAATATATATGAATTCATATAGAGAAGAAGACAGATAATCAAATTGAAAAAAATCAGACTATTAGCAACAATTATAATTAAGAATTTTATATCTGGAACTTGAGAATATGGGAGATTTTTAATTCCTTATTTTCCTCATATCAATTTTCTCAATTATCTGAATTACTTTTACAATGAGAAAAAAAAACCATGCTATTCTTTATAATAAGAACTAACAACTAATATTTATTGAGGGCTAGACATTATTCTAAGAGCTTCACATGATTAATTTTATTTAATTCTCACATACACTCTTTGACATGAACAGTGTTGTTATCCTCGTTTTACGTAAGAGGAAACTGAGGCAGAGACTGCTTCCACAGAGCCAGTCAGCTGGGTTTGAGACCTGTGCTCTGAACCATTTCGGTGTCAGGACTTAATGAAGTAAGAAGTCCCCACTTGGCTGCATCTGCTTGCACTGTCCTACCATAGGAAGGTGTCGACCCCTGTGTTCTCTGCTTCAGTTTTTTGGTTAAAGTCTTTTGAGCTGCAACCAGCTATAACCTAATGTTGGTCAGGCAATCCACTCATATGTCCTGGGTACTTAGCTTATAATTTCTCTGAGAAGCAGAACACTCAGCTATAAAAGGCAACTAACATCACAGAGCAGTGGATGCCAAGTTCCAAATGTAAGTGCTTCAGGGTCAGAGGAGGAGGACACGGGTGGGTGTCCAGGGACCTTCGGGAGGAGGAGGCTGAGCCTGGGCTGCAGAAGCCAGAGAGGTCAATGGAGGGAAGGAAGGTTAGATAAATCTCATGGCTGTTGTGGCAACTTGGATTTCAAAACAGGACGTGCATTATTTATTATTCAAAAAAGAGACTGAATTTTTTTTAAAAAACAACTTCAACATACATCCTAAAACTGATATAGAAGTTTTCTCTACATATAGCTGCCCAATTGTTTTATGACGGATACCATCCGAATGAACCGTTTGCCACTAAAATTTTCTAGCACAAAAATAATTGTCAGTCTGGGCACTGTCTCGTCCAAAACTGCAGGACTGTTTCGTACAGCCTTTGGTGCCCTAGATAAATTCAGTTGCCTGAGATGAGTAGACTATGAGTCTGATCTTATTTTGAATACATATATTCACACATAAATATACATAACAAATTTCTGTTCATTACCAAACAAATCAGAAAGACTAGAACACACGGAAAAGCATGAAGAAAATAAAGATCACCATAACCTTACCATTCAGAGGTACCCACTGTTGTTGATTTTAGCGTATTTAGTTTCAGTTTTCTCTCTCTTACCCAGCCTTAACTTAATGTTGATCAGGCAGTTCACTCATATACTTCGAATGTTTAGTTTACAGTTCCTCTGAGAGGACAGAATGCTCATTTATAGAACTTTCTCTCTCCCTCCCTCTCTCTCTCCCGCCTATCTACCTTATTATGTATCCATCTATCTATGTATCTGTCTCTCTTTACATCTATCCATTATCTATTTTTCTATATATCTAACAGACATATGTTTTCTTCCTCCCCACCTCTACTGAGGTTCAATCAACAAATAAAAACTGTATGTATTTAAGGTGAACAAAGTGATGATTTGATATATGTATACATTGTGAAATGATTGTCACATAACATATCCATCACCTCACAGAGTTACCATTTTTTTTAATAGAACACTTAAGATCTACTCCATCAGCAAATTCAAAGTATACAACACAGTATTATTAACTATAGTCACCATGCCGCGCATTAGAGCCCCCAAACTCATTCATCTCATAATTGAAGTTTGTACCCTTTGGCCAACATCTCTCCATTCACCACTGCCCACCTCCCCTGCAGCTCCTGGCAACTTCTGTTGTACTCTCTGCATCTATTACTTCAGTTTTTTTAAATTCCACATATAAGTGATCTCATACTGTATTTGCCCTTCTATGTCTGGCTTATTTTACTTAGCATAATGTTCTCTAAGTCATCCATGTTATTACAGATGGCAGAATTTCCTTCTTTTTTGAAGGCCGAATAATATTCCATTCTCTATATTTATATTTGTATACCACATTTTCTTGATCCATTCATCTGTTGATGTATACTTAGGTTGATTTCATTCCATTCCATATCCTGGCTATTGTGAATAATGCCACAATGCATATGGGAGATGCAGATATCTTTTCAAAATACTGATTCCGTTTCCTTGGTTTAATTTCATTCATATTCTTAGAAGTGGATGACTGAGTCAGGAGATTCCACTTTTAATTTTTTGTGGAACCTCCATACTGTCTTCCGTAATGGCTGTACCAATTCACATTCTCTCCGACAGTGCGTGAGAGTTCCCTTTTCTCCACACCTTGGCCAGCACTTGCTATCTCTTGGCTTTTCGCTAATAGCCATTCTAACAGGTGTGTGGTGACAGCTCATTGTGGTTTTGATTTGCATTTCACTCTTTTTAACATTTTTTGGAAATAATTTGAAACTTACAGAAAAGTTTTAAGAATGTGACACTCATAAAAACAAAATAGCATCATATTATATGTTATGTTTTATAATATGCTTATTTAATAATCTACAGACTCTCCTCACATTCAAGTTTTTTGCTTCTTTTGAAACTTAATCTGAATGTTAATGGCATTTAATTATTTGTATCTAAACCTAATTTATTAATATTTTTCCAACCCCAATCTGTCACTTCCTTCCTTTCTCCTTCCTCCTCCCTTTCCTCCTCGTTCATTCTCCTCTCCCTTTCTCTCTTCCTTCCTTCCTTTCTTTCTAATTTAACTCAGAAATAGAGGAAGCTAATTTTACAATACCATATTTTAAATTTGGAAATAAGATCTCCAAAATCCAACTGAATTTCTTACTATAAAACCCTGTACTTCAGAGAAAGTCAATCCAACACTTTGGAAGTTTTACTGTTCGGAAGTATTAAAGCTTCTTTAGTTATCATCTCCTTGATTTTTTTACATCCTTAGCTGATCTCCAAAATACCTCTATCATTTAAAACTTCAGGTTTTGAAGTTTCTTACTCCCATTACCAACTTATACACCTTGGATTCCATTCTAAAAATTCCAAAACCTTCGTTTTTTTTGATATTCCATCGTATTTGAACAGAGAAGCCATAGGAAGTGTATATGTTTACAAGACTAATTGAGTTAAAGACACTGTAGCAGCATCTCCAATATGCATGTTCCCCTTCTTCATTAATAATTCTTACTTTTATCTGAACAGATTACCACCCAGCTAAAGGTTCACATTTCCAGGTGTTTTTTGTAGTGAGGTAAGGTAGTGTCACTAAATTTTGACTGATAAGTGAATAGAAGTGTTGTGTGCTACTTATGGGGAGGCCCCTTAAAAGAAAGGTGGTCAGCCTCTTTTGCCTTTCCTCCTCCCAGTGAAGGAATGTGGCGGCCAGAGCTCAAACAGCCATCTTGGATCTGGTTGACGCCAAGTGCTCATGATAGTGGAGCAACAGGGAGGAACCTCCGTCCCTGATGCCCTGTGGACACTGCCACTGTCTATTTAAGGACTTCTCTTACATGAGAGAAAAATATATTCATCTTTTGCTTAACAAATTATTCTGTAAAATCTAAGATGATATGTGGTTAAATCTCATCCTAATATAGATATCTACCTGATTCAAAATTTCCCTTTTTTCTCTTAAAGTAAGTCTGAGTGCATTAATGTCGTTTGCAACCAAAAAGTTTTTACTGAGTTAGATATATGCTGTATAACGTTGTGTATGATTATGCACACTTAGCTTCATGCTTACATATAACACATGCATGCATGTGCGCCATTCAAACATATAGAATACAAGAACATTTACACATATATAAAAATATGTGCATGTATGAGTATAAAGTTTAGGGGTAAAGGAAGTCTAGAATATTTAAGGGAACATACTTATTTCCAGTCTTTGGGAGTAGGCTGTGGGCTATAGTGACAACATATATATGTACAGCCATCTTTTATATATACTATGTCTTATAAATATACTATATATATACTTATATGTAAGTATATGTACACATACTATATATATAAATATATATATTTGCTTTTGAGAATGCTGGGACATAGTTCTGAGGGTTAGAATTTATAACAATTTCAGGGTCTGGATCATATTTTAGTTTTGTTGGCCTTTAATAAAGTGAAAGAAGCCCACTGATCCTTCTGATGGTGGCTGTCATTTGTTGAGTACATTTGTACCCCCTGCCCCTCACAATGAATCTTTTTCTCTTTTATGTCAACCATATAGGGTTCATGGTTTCACTTTATTCCCAGGAATGGAAAGAATCTCAAAGGTTAAGGAACGTTTCCAAGGTCTAACAACTAAGAAGAAACAGGCAGAAATAGGATTCTCCTCCCTCCTACAATCATTCATAAATCAGCAAACATTTCCTGAGTATTTAATAGGTAATATTAAATTACTGTGCAAAAGATAAACGGAAGCTAAAACACAGCTTCTGCCGAAAGGATCCAGCAGGCTTAGAGGAGATAGAGACCAAGGAACAGAAAACGGAGACATGCTACCCCACACCAGGCTTACTTTCAGAGCCAGCGAGTTCCAGATAAAGATGTAAGGTGTAGGGTGAATCACTAGGAGGGCTGCACTGGGGGAGCTGGGAAACTGGGCCTAGAATTAAGGTTGGGGGTGGAAAAGGAGAGGATGGATAATCCATGGGAAACCTTATCAGTATAGAAATATGGAAGCGGGAATGAGATCAGAATGGGTGTGGGACAGTAAAGAAACAGCCTGAGCAGAACTGAAGGAGCAGATCTACCAATGCAGAGAAGTGAGGTGGGACTATGGGGTGGGCCAGGTTTGCAGGGCCTGGAGAGTCCAGCAGAGCCATGAGTGTTTGAGGCAAAGAACCCGTGGTGTCAAAAGACTCCTCCTTTATACATGGTTAAGGAACCAAGGCATTTTCATTTCCTACTCTTTAAATATAATGGACATTCCTTGTTGACTTGGGTTTATGATAAATAAAAAAAGAAATTGACTGGCTTAGAGGTTTTGAAACATTCCAGACTTTGTTTATACGGGGAAAGATTTTTCAAAGGTCAAATTTGAACTGCTGTAATCACCTTTATATATCTATGTTCGGTATTATTCTAGTTCCATAAACAAGCTTAAAATAGGAATTGATAATACCATCAGATTTTAAAACGGGAAGAGCTTCACATTTCTGTATATCCACAGCCAAATGCATTTTTTTCAAGCAAGGTCAGTAATTTTGGAGAAACTTTGCATTTTATGGAATGGGTTTAAGCCATTCACCAGGAATGGTTCCAGTTCTTTTTTTTGTAGAGTCAAGAATGAGGCTGTAAAAGTGTATGCATTCACATGGACACTTTCTTACAACTATAACATGAAAAATTGCACACAATAAAATAGTAAAATCCCATTTTTAGATTAAAAATATGTTTATAATGCATAAGAAGAACATATGGAATATATAACCATGGTTTTCTCTAGGAACAGAATTTCAGATGACTTTAATTTTCCTTTTTGTGCTTATCTGTATTTTTAAAAATTGGTTCCAAGAGAAATGTATTCTTTGTGTAATTTTTTTTCAGATTAGTACCTAAAGTCGTAAGAATTTGGGTACACATGAGATGCTAAAAAATAGTTATGTTTAGGACAGGATCAGGAAAGGATTTTGACTTTATGACAGAGGGATAGGAAAAATAATATCAATATTTTTTATTAAAAGAATATGATAATAAAATTATAACCCAACTGTTCTCATATATAAATGGTTGTGATGAGCTTGGATTAGTCACCTAAATTCTGAGCCTTATTCTTCCATATATAAAATGAAGACCTGGGTAATCTCGGTGTCCCTTCTAGCTTGAAAAAAATTACTATGACTGGTACTTTTCTTGACTCATGGGACTTGAACTAACTTCAGATACTAAAAGAAGGTTTGGATACTCACCTACATGCCCAGGGGAAAAACAGGAAAAAACCTACATTATCTAAGAGACAGTATTAACTTCACCCAGGCAAGAGCAGCCAATAGGATTTCTCCTATAACCTGAAAGCTCCTTGGGCCCTGGGATAAACTCAACTATTACAATTGTTAATGAAAATTCCAGTTAATCACTGGAGTTTTTAATCTCAGACAGAATTGTACCTTCCTGTGTGAATTCCTCTCCCCTTTAGTTTCAGGAGAGTTCCTCATTCTTGGATGTATGCCGAGCAGATTGTACTTTGTCCTTGGAGCCACTGTTTGGCAGGGTTCAGTTCACAAGATGAGAAGACAATAACAAACCAGTGTCCCCTACCCATAGCCTTTTTGTAGTTTTTTTCCTTATGACTTTCCTCAATCATTATTGTATCCGCCATTTCCGACCTAATTCTTCCCACTATTCATAGTTTAGCAATTTCCCCATGAAGCATTGCCCAAATCATTTTTTTCCACAACCACCTCTCCCTTGTGGGAGTCTTCCTGCACTTATTTTCAATTCCACACAATTGAACACCCGTGCTATCTCCTTGTCTATGTTATCATCCGGTGCTCTGCACGAGCCTTTCCACTCTAGCTGAAAGACGAAGACCTCAATAATAGAGACAAAGTCTGTAACTTCTCTCACTGTCCCAGTAATGCTTGGCATATTGTTCAGGTCACAAAGACAGTAAAAGATAATTTTGATTGATGAAAGAGTCACCAATTACTGATCAAGTTTACTTTTGCCAGGAATTGGAACTCAATGTCATGCCTGCAGTAGGAATAGAAAACACCAACGCTCATGATCTTCGTGATCCAGGAAAAGGGGATTTTGCCTTTCCCGTCACAAACACCAACTAACCTCTCTCGATACTCCTGTAGGAGCCCTGTGGATGCTGGAATAACCTGGGCTTCTTGTAAAAGACTTAACAGAAAGCGCACGGATGAAGAAGCAGCATAACATTAAGTTATCTAAATGTCTTGACAAATTAGAAAGAGAGAAAAATTCATGGATTTTGGACTATAATAGAATCAGAAAACTGGAAGATGTCTTAAAAATAATCTATGAAATCATCATTTTACAGAGGAGCAAAGTAAAACTCAGGGAGTGACTTGCCTAAGGTAGATTACTGGCAGAATCAACACCAGAACCCAAGTCTCTGGCCTCTCGAGTCCGGGATTCTTCCTACTGTGATCATGATTTATTTTTCCTGCAGTATTATGATGAAACAGAATGCATTAAACAACTGAACCCACTTTCTATCAGGAGGCAAAGCATCCTAGAAGGGAGAATGTGAGTGGAATGCCCAGGTCCTCTCATTCCCGTGATGTACTGCTTCCCTCTCTGCATGACAATAGCATGGTTCCACTTTTATATTCCACAGCTCTAAAATCAACATTAAGATTAAGACTAAACAATCAAACCAAAAGGACATACCACTAGTTCAACTTTGGGTTAATATTAGGAATGACTCATGAGGCCATTCCTGAGAACTTAGAACATTATGTGATATGGCAGTGCTGTGTGCAAGTGGGCTTAAAATCCTTCATGGATGTTCTCTGAGGCCTAAAAATATTTTTGTTAAACAATCATCTAAAATGGTATTCTTAATCAGTTATTGCCAAAGTTATATTGTTGTTGCATTTGGTTGTGTATGGTCCATTGGAAATAATGTAATCATCTAAGACCTAGGCAGGCCGACTCCTCTTCATGGTGTTATGATGAGAACAACAGTTGGAGATGGTCCATGGTTATTATTATACAGCTGATGTGATGAATTCAGTCATTACTTGCTAAAATTCTTTTATGTCTTCAAAACATTTTAGGGAGCTAAGGAGAGACTCTTTCATTGGCCAGGGATTCCTATTAGCTTGATTTGGGTGAGACAGCAAAGTAAAGCATCTGGATAAATCCTGGCTCAGAATGTCATGTATTGTACATGGTATGGACTGAATAGCCTGTTTCACATCTGTGACATGGGACACTAAATTTGCTTCTTCACTAACCAATTCAGTAAATAAACACTCCATGAGTCATTGTTGTAGAAACAGACAGTAAACATTCTGTTTTTCCCACTGAATCTCCAGTGGGGGATTAAAAAGACTTTGAGAGGGAAAAATACATAATCCCAAGCAAACATTTCAGAAAGGGGCTAGAATGACACTCTCCTCCAAGCTCCTTATGCCAGATTGATTTGTCCTCCAAAAAGTAGGATGTGTCTATTACAACCCTCATTTACAGATGAGAAAATTGAAGTTTGGAGAGTTTGAATAATTTGCCTAAAATCATCTCTAGTAAGTGATGGAATGATGGAGCTAAGTGCGGTGTTTGCATATTCAAAGCTCAGCAAGTTTCTGTCACATCCCACTGCTTGCCTTATACCAGCAAAACAAAACAAGACAAAATAAAAAACAGGTCTGCTTGACTGTTGTTAACTCTCAGGAAGAAAACATAGAGGGAACCCAAATACATCCCACTGTCGGAGCAGAACAACTTCGAAAATCTCCAGTATTATATCTGGAAATTATTATAAGTTTCTGGTAAGTTTGTATAAATAGCCCATTTTGTAATTGCAAGGCTTATTGCCAAAGGATTATCTGTTTCCTTTTCTCTTTGTGACAAAACTTCATCTTTTATACTGTAACAGTATTTCCCAAACTGCATATTGATGTTATTAGGTGTACAGAGGGAAAAAATGAAATTTTTAAAATGTCTAGAAAACACTGGAATACATGTAAATATGTGTTATTCTACTTTAGAACTTCTCCCAGACTTTAATATACCAGTGTTCATGGACTGTTCCCCAGGTGTATTTTGACAAAAGAACTTTTTTTTTGAGGAGTGCATCTACTGTAAATAACCATCTTATGTTTCCTGGGACATCCTTTAGAAAATACTGCCCCATATAAAAAATTTCAAAGTTAGTTCTTTGGAACCCCTAAAGTCTCAGGATTTCTAAGTTTTGTAGGACTCAGGATGGGAGCTGCATCTACAATCGTAAGCCCTGTGACTAGCTAACAACTGAAGGAAATGCTTTTGAAATGAGCTAAATTGATTTCTATTGACATAAATCAAATAAACGTAGACAGTGCTTGTTGAGGAAATCTTCAACCAATCTAGCTAGATCTTTCCATGATTCGCTCTTTCCTATCACTGAGGATTTCTTTGACCATCCAATCTAAAGTTCGTTTTGCCCCTTTATATTCCTTGGGTCAATTTTTATTATATAATACTGTTTCATTTTCCTCATTGCACTTAACTACTATTTGAAATCATTTTATTGGTTTGTCTAGACTTAGAATCTGAGATTCATGACAGTTGGATCTTATATTTCCAGCAGCTACTATAGTGCCAAATACATATAGAATGCGAAGCTGTTTCTTTAATATATGTGTATATATGTAATATATGTAATGATGAATATTGAATATTCATTCAACAAATATTTACTGAACACTGACCATGAGCGCAAAACCATTCTAGTTCTAGATGCAACAGTGAGTAAGATGTCAGTTCACTCCTTGAATTTCTTGTACATTAGATTTCTTAAAAATTAAATGAGATTTTGTATTCCTTTTGGAGATGGAATATTTTAAACTATTGTGGTTATTATTTAAAACTCAAATTATCAATAACTAATTTATCTAATTTTGTAAACATGAATATTCATAAGACTTGAGTTGTTTTGTACTTTGTAGTTATTTGTTTAAAACTGAAGGCCCAAAAAGGTCATGTATCTTGTTTCATTGAATCCTGAAAACCACCCTGCAGAGTGGAGACGGTTACCTCCATTTAACATACAATGAAAGTGAGGTTATCGAAATACCTTTCACAAGATGCTAGTAGATAGGTTGTATCTGAATATAAGTCCAGTAAATCTGCAATCAAAGCCCACATTCTTTTCTTCCACATCCTCTGCCTACTTGTGATATTAGTATAACCCAACAGTTATTAATAGAAAAAAAAGCCAAAAGCACCAGAAAGTGACTTAAGTCAATGGGCTTCTTGCATTTTGTAACCATGAGAATTTTCGCTAACTGGGTTTTGCATTTATGCTCCCTTTCCGAGCTCTGGACAATTCATCTTAGTACCTCCCACAGATCTTGTCAGGGCCCCAAGCAGATGACTGCACCAACTCAAAGGTAGTGACTTCCATATTTCTGACACCTACTGTCTTACTGGTCAATGAAACCAAGTGGTGTATGTCATTACATGGGTTCTGCAAAGGGAAGATAAAACCAACAAAGGATTTAAAAGGAATCAAAGAAAAGAGGAAGATAAGGAGAATAACAGTGAGTTCAAAATGAGCTAAATTTAGAAATTTGGAGTTCCATTGTTCAGCGTACAAAATTTGTCTTATTTTCCAGCAGTCCAAGTTCTGCCACTAACTTAATGTATGACTTATCAGGTCCCTTTGTCCTTCTGTGTGTCAGTTTGATGACGCTATGACGTGTCAAACCAGTCTTGGACTATGTAACTCTGACTTCTTTAATGTGCGATAATGAACCCTTGTATGTTTACATCACTGTTACTTTGGATTTTTCCGTTATATACAATCAAATGTAATCCTAATTGACTCCATTGGTGTATATTTTCAGTATTAAAAAAGGTACATTTGAAAGAATCGCTTGAGAACTGAAAAAACACCCAAATAAATTAAAAAGTG
>CAUYSK010077670.1:0-60887 GCA_963575035.1 Avahi laniger | reverse complement strand
CATAACTTTGTATTATTTTTCTTTTTTTTTTTTTTGAGACAGAGTCTCACTCTTTTTGCCCAGACCAGAGTGAGTGCCGTGGCATCAGCCTAGCTCACAGCAACGTCAAACTCCTGGGCTCAAGCGATCCTCCTGCCTCAGACTCCCGAGTAGCTGGGACTACAGGCATGCACCACCATGCCCGGCTAATTTTTTCTACATATATTTTTAGTTGTCCGGCTAATTTCTTTCTATTTTTTAGTAGAGACAGGGTCTCGCTCTTGATCAGGCTGGTCTAGAACTCCTGACCTCAAGTGATCCTCCTGCCTCGGCCTCCCAGAGTGCTAGGATTACAGGTGTAAGCCACCACGCCTGCCTGTATTACTTTTCTTAAAGAAGGCCTCCATACTGTATGACCTTCAATCCCTTAAAATCTAGATCTACTTCTTCTCCTCCCATTAATTATTTTAACACTTAAGCATATAGCCCAGTGTGTTCCAGTTCTGGGTAAGAGGGAATAAGCACATTTCACCTAGTGTGTCTCACTAAAAGTAGCTATAAAACCTTCACAGAATGCACATGGTAGCTAAAAGTAGCTGGGAAATAGGGAAGAAAAACAAAACTTCAAGCACCATTTTCTCTATTCTCTCAAATGCTGGGCCTCCAAGTACTTCTGTGGAGGTAGGAAGAGGCAGCAAAAACTGAAGCTCATAGAAAAGGAGAAAAAATTCTGAAAAGAGGGGAACCTTCATCTCTGATTGGCATAACATTAGTCCCAAGAGGATGGAGCAAATCTCTGTTGCTTTTATTCTCTCTTTATCCTCTGGCTGCTTGTCACCACAGGGACACAATCATGGGAACTGCATAGGAGAGCATGGTAATTAAAGACCCTAGGTTTCTAACCAGAGAACCAAAAACAAAGTACTGGGGAGATGTAGAGAAGAAGGAGGTCAGCAAAGTAATTCCTTCAAGTTATTTATAAACTCTTGTCTCATCCCAAGCTACACAAGCATGGATCTGTTCCTAAATGGCATACATAGAAATTGAGAAATGAATGATTGGGTAGAGCACCACCCAATTCCCACGCTGGCCACTGGGTGGCAAATAAGTAGGACAAATTCAGATGATATTGAAAAGACTTTGAAAACTGAACTGATACTGAAAACATAAGTCACAGAGAGCTGGTTGGAGCTTGAATCCTGAACTTAACTGAGTCAACTGCCTACTAAAATTAAAATATCAATATTTCCACAGGATATAAAAAGACCTAAAGTCCCATAATAACCAAAAGTCCCGAATAAAATCCAAAATTAATCAACACATGAAAAACTCTGAACTTGCATAGAAAAAAGACAATCAATCAATAGATACAAGCTCTGAAATGACACAGATGTTAGAGTCATCTGACAAAGATTTTGAAGAGGCTTTATAAAAATGCTCTAACAAGTAAGAGCAAACACTCTTGAAAAGGACAGAAAGATAGGAAGGGCTTACAGGCAGGGTGTAAAATGATATAGCTGCTCTGGAAAAGTTTGGATATTTCTTATATAAACATGACGTTACTATTAAATATTTAACTATGCAGTTCCATTCTAGGTATTAATCCTGGAAAACTCAAAACTGATCCTCACACAAAAACCTGTACATGAATGTTTATAGTATCTTTATTCGTAATTACTCATAAAGTGGAAAGAACCCAACAGGTAAATAGATACACAAACTGGTGTGTGCGTGTGTGTGTATGTGTGTGTACACAAGCATGCATGCATATGTGTACATAAAATGAACTACTGCTCAGCACAAAAAAAGGATAGACTATTGATATAAGCAATAACTTGGATGAATCTCTGGCATTGTATGAAGTGAAAGAAGCCAGTCTCAAAGGTTACTTATCACATGATTCCACATATATGACATGCTCCAAAAGACAAAGGTACACTAATAAAGTATAGAACAGTAGCTGCAAGGGTTAGCATTAGGAGTAGATTATGACTACAAATGAACAAACAGCGTAAGATAATTTTTTCAGGTGATGGAACTTTTCTAGATTTTTAACATAGAAGTGTACACAAAATCTGTACATTTTAAACTTCATAAAACTATATATATAAAAACCCAATTTGACTGCTGGTTAATCTAAAGAGTAAATTTTTTAAAAAAGTCTAAGGTTTTAAAAAAACCCAGAAAAATAAGTTGCTGGTGTATTCATTAAAAAACATATTTACAGGGGATGAATTGTATCAATTAATTGATTGAAGAACATTTGTCCCATTGCACTGAAGGCCAATGGAATCAACTAAACTGCATGAGGGCTGAAAATGACTTACAAAGGTGTAATCCTACCCAATATGCTTCCTGTTCTACTGTATATACAAAACCAAGACGAAAATAGCACATGGAAAGAAAATCAAAGAACACTGTGTCACTGCCTGTCACCAGGCAGCAACTCAGGTCTTCGAACTGAACAATATCTAAATTACCTTAGATGAGAATCTGTCTTTGAAAGGCCTATTCCAATATTATTAATTCTATCTGGAATTCTAAGCTATATTCTCCACAATACAATCTATACAGTGTTTTTTCTTTCTCTGTTACACTAAAAAGCAGGTGAGGAAATTCCACTTACCGGAAAGTGAAACAGATGTGCATGTCCCCATTCCTCTCACTAAGTACAATTTTAAGTGCTGGACATTATATATAAAATAATCCTAAGAAAAGACACTGAGAGACAGAAAAGGGGCAGATCAGCTAGGGGTTTCAGGGCCCAAAGAACAACACAGTGGTGAGTTTACTGAGTTTTCCTTTCACCACATATATCCCCAACTTGTAATTGAAGAAGGTGGCAATCCAGAAATGCCAACAGGGCACAGAGAAAAAAGTCTCGACAAAAGGCAGCTCTCTCTAGACAAAGGACTGGGAAAGGGGCAGGATAGCAAAACTTTTAGACAATAACTGCTCTACTTGAGTCAAAATCACAGAAAAAACCATGGTCCTGCACTTACCAATGCTAGCTAAGGCTGAGTGCAGACCTTAGACTTCTATCCTGGCCAGGCTATAAAGATGGATCATAACCCTTACGCTGAGGTGGTGGCAGAGGAGTAAAAGTAAGGACCTGGGATTTTCAACCCCCATCTCTCTCTCTTTCTCTCTCTCTCTCACACACACACATACACACACGCACAAACAGAAAGAGTCAGTGGACATCAATCATGTGAGGACACAGAACTTCCAACTCGCTACTCGGCAGTAATGTTTCTCTCCCTCTGCCTGCTTGGGTGGCATCAGGAGGCCTAGTGGAGTATCAGGATTTTGAACGCTCCCTGTAGGAATAAGGCCGCTACTCCCTTTTCCTAGCCCTAGACCCGTGCTACCAGTGGAGACCATGCATAAAGCAGTACTGAGGCACATATCCCTTCTATTAATAGTTAGGGTGGTATAAGTGGAAGACTAGTGGGGGGTGGGAACCCCCACATCCATCCAGCAGTAACAAGGAACCCCTTTCCCACTCAGGTATCAGTGGAGGCCAGGTGAAAACCAAGACTTCTCTTATTGCAACAATGAGATAGTACCATCCCTCTACACTGCTAAAGCAGTGTCAAAGGACACAGCTAAAACAGGAAGTTTAAATAAAATCCACAGTTTCACAACATAATACCCAAAATATCCAGATTTTAATTTAAAGCCACTTCTCATACCAAAAGGAGGAATATCTCCATTTGAATGAAAAAATACAGTTAACAGATAACAAAACAAAGATGAAAGAGATATTATAATTATCTGACAAAGATTTTACAGCAGCTATCATAAAAATGCTTCCGTGAACAACTTGGTACATGCCTGAAACAAATGAAAATATAAAATGCCTCAGCAAAGAAACAGAAGATATATTAAAAGAACCAAATGGAAATTTTGGAACTAAGAAACTCAATAACCAAAATACAATACTTAATGAATGGGCTCGACAGCAAAATAGAGGGGACAGAGGAAAGAATCACTAAAACAGAAAATAAAACAATAGAAATTACCCAATCTGAACAAAAGAAAGAAAACACACTCAAAAAACTAAACAGAGCCCCAGGGACCTGTGGAACAATAACAAAAGACCTAAAATCCATGTCACTGCAAGCCAGAAAGGAGAGGAGAAAGAAGTTAGGGCTGAAAAAGTACTGAAATAATGGCTGAAAGCTCCCCAAATTTGGCAAGACACACACACACACACACACACACACACACACACACAACCCCAAGACACATCATTGTCAAACTTCTGAAAATTAGTCATCTTCCCTCCCTCTTGAAAACAAGAGAAAAGAGATACCTTACCTATCCAGGAACAACAATTCAAATGACAGTGGATTTCTCATCAGAAACCTTGGAGGCCAGAAGGAGTGGCACATTTTTCAAGTGCTGAAAGAAAAGAACTGTAAACCTAGAATCCTATACCCAGTGAAAATATCCTTCAGGAATGCAAACGAAATAAAGACACTCTCAGATGAAGGAAAACTCAGAATTTTCACCAACATACTCACCCTAAAAGAGTAGCTAAAGAAGTTTCAACAAACAGAAAGGAAAAAATAAAAAGAACCTTAGATCATCAGGAAGAAAAACATGGTAATATACAATAGATTTTCCTTCTTCTCTTGAGTTTTCTAAATTGCATTTGATGATTGAAACAAATTATAACACTGTCTGATGTGGTTCTAATGTATTAGAGGAAGTACTTAAGACAATTATACTACAAATGGAGGAAGCAAAGAAACATAAAGAAAAGGAAGGTAAATGTACTAACTAAAAGACAGATTGGCAGTAGTTAAAAAACATGATCTAACTATATATTGTCTACAAGAAACTCACTTCAAATATAATGACACAGATAGACTGAAAGTAAAAGAATGAAAATGGTGTATCATGTGAACATTAGTCAAAATAAAGCAGAATGCTATATTAATAAGAAAAAGTAGACTTCAGAGCAAAAAAAAAATTACCAGAGACAGAGGACATTATATCATGATAAAAGTGTCACACCGCCAAGAAGATATACCAATCCTAAATGTGTAGGTACCAATAACAGAGCTATACATTATACAAAGTAAAAACTTATAGAACTGAAAGGAGTAATAGATAAACTCATAATTGTAAGAAACACCAATACTCTTCTCTCAGCAATTGATAAAATAATTAGAAAATCAAGACGGATATACAAGAACATCATCAACCAAAAGGATCTAGTTCACATTTATATTAATATAACATTTGGACTAACAACAGAATATACATTCTTTTTTAAGTGTCCAAGGAATAAAAATCAAGATAGACCATATATGCTAGGCTATAAAACAAATTCTTCAACAAATTTAAAAAAACTAAAATCATACAGAGTGTGTTCTCTGATCACAATAGGATAAAATTAGAAATTAATAACAGAAAGATAACAGAAAAAATTCTCAAACACTTGGAAACTAAATAACATAAATAATCCATGGGTCAAACACCTCAAAGAGGGGGGGAAAAAGTACTAAATAAAAATAAAAATATAGCATATCAAAATTTATAGGACATAAATAAGCAGTGCTCACAGGGGAATTTGTAGCATAAATTTTTTTGTAGAGACAGGGTCTTGCTATGTTGCCCAGGCTGGTCTCAAACTTCTGACTTCAAGTGATCCTACCTCCTCCTCAGCCTTCCAAAGTGCTAGGATTACAGGTGTGAGCCATCATGCTCAGCCCTTTTTTTTTTTCTAACAGAAAATCTTGCAAATCAATAATTTAAATTCCTGGCTCAAGATCCTGAAAAGGATCAAAATAAAACCAAGGAAAGCAGAAAGTATGAAAATTAAATAAAGAGCAGAAATAAATGAAATTGAAAACAGAAAAACAATTTTGATATTACTTTCATACTAAAACCATACAAAGATAGTACCAAAAAAACAAAAACAAAAAGAAGGTGCACATCAATATCCCTCATGGATATAAATGCAAAAATCCCTAATAATAAGCAAGTAGAATTCAGTCATACATAAAAAGATTTATACAATGGCCAGGTGCAGTGGCTCACATCTGTAATTCGGATCTTTGGGAAGTTGAGGCGAGAGTATCACTGAAGGCCAGAGTTCAAGACCATGCTGGCCAAAGAGTAGTAAGGCTCCTGTTTCCACAAAAAATAAAAAAAATTAGCCGGGTGTGGTAGTTTGCACCTGTAGCCCTAGCTACATGGGAGGCTGAGGTGGGAGGATCACTTGAGCCCAAGAGTTTGAAGTTACAGTGAGCTCTGATCATGCCACTGCACTCTAGCCTGGAAGACAGAGACTATCTCTAAAAAAAAAAAAAAAGGAAAGGAGAAAAAGAAAAAAAACAAAGAAAAGAACTATACAACATATCCAACCAGAAATTTATTTCAGGAATGCAAGGATGATTCCATATTCAAAAATCAACAATGACTCTATCATATTAACAGGCCAAAGAAGAAAAATCATATGATCATATCAACTGACGCAGAAAAAGTATTAGATAATTAGATATAATTCAACACCTGTTCATGATAAAAAAAAAATTTTCAGCAAGAATCAAGGGAAACTTCTTCAACTTGATAAAAGAGCATCTAAAAATAACCTATAGCTAACATTATAACAGTAAAATACTGAATACTTTTTTTCCTAAAATCAGGAACAAAACAAAGATGTCCACTCTCGTAACTCTTATTCACATGATACTGAAAATTCTAGCCAGTGCAATAAGTCAAGAAAAGGAAATAAAAGGCATACAGATCTGCAGCAAAAAATAAAACTATCCCTATTTGCAGATGAGATAATTGTCTATACAGAAAATCCCAAGGAAACTACAAAAACATCTTCTAAAATGAATAAGTTTAGCAAAATCAAAGGATACAAGTTAAATATTCAAAAACCAAATATATTTTTATTTTTATATATGAGTAACATGTAGACATCAAACTTAAAATATTCTGCAATAGCAATGAACATAAAAACGAACATACAAACAAAAATACGATACCATTTACAATAGCTAAAAATAAAATAAAATAAAATAGTTTAGTGTGAATCTAACAAAACATATCCAGGATATGTATGCTGAAAATTATAAAACAATGATAAAACAAATCAAGGAAGACCTAAATAACTGAAAAGACATACAGTATATAATTGAAAAGACATACCGTGTTCATGAATTGGAAGACTAAACATAGTAAAAATGTTAATTCTCCCCAAATTGATATATAGATTTAACACAATTCCTATAAAACCCCCAACAAAATTTTTGTAGATACAGTAGATATAGATAATTATTCTAAATTTTATGTAGAAGGCAAAGAAACTAGAATAGCTAAAACAATTCTGAAAAAGAAGAATAAAGTATGAAGAATCAGTCTACCCAATTTCAAGATGTACATAGCTAAAGTAATCAAGAATGTGTGGTATCAGTGGAGGATCAGATACACAGATCAATGGAACAGAATAGAGAACCCAGAAAAAGACCCACACAAACATGCTTATCTTATTTTTAACCAAGGTGCAAAAGCAATTCAGTGGAGGAAGAGTTTTTAAACAAATTATGATAAAGCAAATGGATATCGATAGGCCAAAAAAAGGAACCTCAACCTGAGATACCACATACAATAATTAACTCAAAATAATAGGTAATGGACTTAAATGTAAAATGTAAAACTACAAAAAAAATTTTTTTTTGATTTTTTTCAGAGACAGGATCTCACTCTGTCACCCAGGCTGGTGTGCAGTGGCACAATCATAGTTCACTGCAGCCTCGAACTCCAAGGCTCAAGTGATCCTCCTGCCTTAGCCTTCCAAATAGCTGCAATTACAAGTATGAATCACAGAACCTGGCCGCAAAACTACAAAATTTTAAGAAAAACAATTTTTAAAAAGAGAGAGAAAATCCTCAGACTCTAGAGCTAGTTAAATTCGAGTTCTTGGACTTGACACCAAAAGCATGGTCCGTAAAAGGTAAAACTGATAATTTGGACTTCAAAATTTAAAACACTTGCTCTGCCAACAATCCTATGAAGATAATGAAAAGACAAACTCAAGACAGAGAAGATACATGCAAACCACATATCTGACAAAGTACTAGCATCTAGAATATATAAAGAACTCTCAAAACTCAGCAGTAAAAAAAAGTCCAATTAGAAAATGGGCACATGAACAATTTACCAAAAGAAATATACCAATGGTAAGTAAACACATGAAAATATGTTCACTGCTATTAGCCATCACAGAAATGCAAATTCAAACCACAATGAGATTTCTAAACATCTACTCAAACCACTTAGGCTGTTTTTTTTAAAAAAAAATGACAACACCAAATGCTGGTGAGGAAACAGTGAAACTGGATCATTCATATATTGCTGGTGGGAATGAAAATAATACAGCCACTCTAGAAAACCATTTGGCAGTTTCTTAAAACAAATCAACAAACAAAAACTGAACAGGCAACTATCATATGACCAAACAATTGCACACCTAGACATTTATCACAGAGTGATGAAAACCCACACAAAAACATATACATGACTGTTTATAGCAGCTTTATTCAGAATAGCCTCAAAATGGAAACAACCCCAATGTCTTTCAACAGGTGAATGGTTAAACAAACTATGATGTCTCCATACCACAGAATTCTACTCAGCAATAAAAAAGAACTCTTAATATACACAACTTGCATGAATCTCCAGAGAATTATGCTTAGTGAAAAAAGCCAATCTCAAAAGATTACCTACTATATGACTTTACTTCTATAACATTCTTGAAATGACAAATTATAGAAATGGAGAACAGATTTGTGTTTGAAAGGGAGTGGGGGCAGGTGGGAAGTGGATATGACTATAAAAAAGGCAACATGAGGAATTCTTGGGGTGACAGAAATGTTCTGCATCTTAACCGTACATGTATTAATACCTTCGTTGCGATACTATACTACCGTTTTATAAGAAGTTGCCACGAAAGGAACTAGGTAAAGTGCACATGGAAGCTCTCTGTATTACAGGTTAAGTATCCCTTATCCAAAACACTTTGGAGCCTGAGCAACATAAGGGGACAAAAAAACAGCTGGGTAAGGTGGCATGCGCCTGTAGTCCCGGTTACTTGGGTGGCTGAGGCAGAAGGATCGCTTGAGCCCTGGAATTTGAGATTGCAGTAGCTATGACTGGACCACTGCACTCTAGCCTGAGTGACAAAGCAACACCTTGTCTCAAAAACAAAACAAACTAACTAAAAAAAACAAAATGATTTGGTCCAGAAATGTTTCAAATTTGGGATTTTTTTTCAGATTTTGGAATATTTACATTATACTAATTAAGTATCCCAAATCCGAAAATCCAGAATCTGAAATGTTCCAATGAGCCTTTCCTTTGAGCATTATGTCAACGCTCAAAAAGTTCCAGATTTTGGAGCATTTCAGATTTTGAAGTTTTGATTTGGGGATGCTAAGCCCAATTTCTGATAACTAACTACACGTGATTCTACATTATCTCAAAATAAAAAAGTTTAACAAAAAAAAATTCATAAAGCAATGATTAAAAAAATAATGACAAACAAAAGCAGGTAAGTAGGGAATGCTTCTCCTCCCATGGGTGGGAGTAGTCTCCTCTGCAAAACCTCAGGCTAGGGTTACCAAGTTGGCTTTCACTCTCAGTCTACACTCCTCCTTAGCTGATCTCATTTATCCTGAGGCTTCAATTACTATATGCCAATGATTGCCAAATTTGTATTTCAAGCCCATCCCTCTCTTCTGGAGTCCAGACACATTTTACTTTTAAATGACTATCTCAAGCAAGGTATCTCACAGGCACTTTAAGCTCAACATGTGCACATTTAAACATACCATCTTTTCCCCTATATCCTGCATATCTGCTTCTCTGGGGGCTTTCACTGTTTCAGTAGTTGTTGCTTGCTATGATCTGAATATATGTGTTCCCCCAAAATTCTTATGTTGAAATACGAACTCCAAGGTGATGGTTTTAGGAGGTAGGCCTTTGGGAAGTGATTAGGTCATGAGGCTGGAGCCTTCAGGATGAAATTAGTGCCCTTACAAAAGAGTGTCCAGACTTGCCTTGGCCTTTCCACTATGTGAGGACACAGTGAGAAGGTACCACCTATGAACCAGGAAATGGCCCTAACCAGATATCATATCCGCCTTGATTCTGGACGTCCCAGCCTCCAAAGTGTGAGAATAAATAAGTTTCTGTTGTTTATAAGCTACCCAGTCTGTGGTATTTTGTTATAGCGGCCTGAATGAATTTAAGACATGACAATACCATCCAGTGCACCCAGATGCCCAAGCTAGTATGTGATCTACTCTGCCTTATTCTCATTCATCTAGTCAATCATAAAACACCACTCATCAAGTTCTTAAATACATGGTCAGTCCACTTCTTCCCGTCTGGTTGAAGCACCACTGTAACAGTCTCCTGACTGATTTCTGCAGTCCCACTTACACGCTCCTCAAAAGCATTCCTCCTGTAGCAACCAGACTGATCTTTACCAAAAGCAAACCCAAACATCTCACTCCCTATCTTAAAACTTTTCAGTGTGCTTACCATAATCCTCACCAAAGCACACAAAATCCCACAAAGTCTGGCTTCCATCCGCATCATGCCATTCTTCAAGCTCATTTCTAAACTCCAGCCATAAAGAGTTTTGTAGTTTTTCCAAGGCATTCTGCTAATCTCACTTCAGGGTCTCCGTACTTCCCTCCCACCACTCCCAGCCCAATCTACCTAATATCTATGTCTCACATCTTAGCTCGTCCATCACCTCCTCCATGGCGGGTTTTCCTGAGCCCTCAGACGAGGGTAGGCCCTCACTGAATAATGAAACAGACACTTACACAACTTTGAATACAACCTACTTAAAGTGTTTTAATAAAAAAATCAACAAACAACATTGATGGAAAGATAATATCAAAGACAAAAATTGATATACAGTCGGCCCACGTTATTCAAGGGTTCCTTATCTGCAGATTGAACCAACCACAGTTTGAAAATATTCGAAAAATAAAAGAAAAAAATAACAATACAACAATAGAAAACAATGCAGTCTAACTATTTACAAAGCATTTATATTGTATCAAATATTATAAGTAATCTAGAGATGATTTAAAGTATATGATAGGATATGTTATATTCAAATATACTATTTTACATCAAGGACTTGAGCATCCGTCAATTTTGGTATCTGCAGGGGTCTTAGAACCAATCTTAGAACTAATCCCCCTTGGGTAGGGAAAGGCAACCGTATTCTATTGTATTTCAATATGTAAGTAACACATACTTGGCTTGGTGCTTTATTTACATTAACTTAGGCCTACTTGATAGATACCTGACATCCATTTTCTCTGGAGCTTTCTAAATATACAATAATAATTCTGGTAGGAAGCTTTGTCATTCATAGACAAACAATGAATATTATTTATTATGAATACTTTTACACAAGCACACTATTTTTTTACAATTCTTTGGAGGCTTTAGGGCAACTTCAATATATACAAATTTTTTAAGAGGTTGTTGAGTTCACTGTGTAAAAAAAAAACACGTTTCATTAAGCTCGCAGTCTAGCTATCTGGCATTCTTTCTAAAGTTTGATGCATTCTACTCAGTCTCTTAATAATAAAAATAACAAAGGAAAAAAATACATGTAAAATGACCACTGGAATGTGTCATGTAGAAAATAATGTGTTTGAAGCTTCGGAAGGTATGTCTATATGCACTCTCTGAATAGTAATTTGGAAAGGTTAGAGTTTTAAACCTTTACATTTTAAAATTCTACAACAAAAAGTATTTGTATTGAATCTGTATTTCCCAATTTCATGTTTTTTTCCCCAATATCCCATCTCTGGCTTTAAATTAATATGTATACATCATATGAAGTACCACTCAAAACTAATTCTACTAGTAATCATACCTTTTTTATCTATTTGTCATATCATAGTTTTCAACGGTATGGTCATATATACATGGTTCATGATTCTATATTGAATCTCATTTCCTGTTAAAAACATCTGGTTAAAAGCACCATTATGAAACATAAAAATAATGAAGAGATTATAGGAATAAACTTTACGATATGAGATAAGAGCAATAGCCACGTAAAATTATAGCCAATGTTAATTCAGTGATATAAAACACGCTACAAAATGAAAAACAGACATTTGGAAATACTAGGACAGAGGAAGCAAGAGTTGTTCCAAAAGTGCAGCTTCATAGGGTATTACTATTCATATTATGCCAGCCTCAGGTTCATAAGACCTGGGGTTTCCAAACTGTGAAGGAGCACATGCAATCAAACCTGTATTAACCAAGAGGCTGAAGAAGAGCCTAGTCTGATTGACTAAATTTACTTATAAAGCCTTTTTGTTTCAACAACTGCTACTGAAAACTGTTCTAAAATGTACTGAGGTATACTTTCTCGCTTTAGAAAGTACTGTATAGTGAACATAATTAATAATTAAATCTCTTACTTCTGACTACAAGTCTTATCATATATTAGGGTCAACCTTGTTGTGAGCATCAGTTCTCACTGGACCCTAATGAAGATGTGGACACTCAGGGTAGATGCATACACACTGGCCCTAGGCTATTAATTCTTTGGAAAGTTCTTCTTTTTTTTTTTTTTTTCCAATTACAACTGTTTAAAATCAATTTTTTAAAGGGGAGAAAAGGAGCTTATTTTCCTGTAAGTCAAGAGCAGGAAAAATAGACCTGGTTATCTGAGCTTTTACTACATCACTGGAGCTTTTCTGAAATAATAGGGATTCCTGAGAAATTTGATCCATTTTCAACAGTTAAGACTATGAGTGCCAAAGGACAAAGCTTGGGGAAAAGAAAAGTAAAATCTAGTTCCTACGTGAAGAATAAAATAGTATTGAAGAAAGCTGTGCAATATCCAGGTATTTACTAGGTACATTTTATGTACTAAATATGTTTTATGTACTGAGTACCCTGGCTAAGCACTATGGTTACAGCAAGCCTTCCCTGCCTGTGCCTCAATTTCTTCATCTGTAAAATTAGGAGACTGCATATATATGTTTCTCCCTTAATATACAAAAAGCTGATTCACTGAGAGCAGAGTGATGTTACTCTACCATCAACTGTGTGTGTGTGTGTGTGTGTGTGTGTGTGTGTGTGTGTGTGAGAGAGAGAGAGAGAGAGAGAGAGAGAGAGAGAGGGAGGCAAGAGTGGGGGAAAGAACGGAGGGAGGGAGAGAGATAGGGAGAATATCTAACTCTCCAACGGAAGCAAGGATGCCCAAATTCCTAAGAAAACTATTCTCTGTAGTTAGTTCAGGAATGTTAACTAGTTACTCTTTTTATTGCTTTGGGCAGAACACTGAATAACAAATTAATGACTGGGCTCTATGTTAAAATGCTGCAGGGTTAAATATTAAATATCCAAAAAAAGAAAGTAAAGACTCCATGGAGGCTTTTGTTTCCTTTTAGTTTTCTTTGAAGTCTTATCCTAAATGACAAATTTCGGTTTGATACCAAGAGTACTGGAGTGACTACTGGCCCTGACAGTAGTGAACTGTGTGATGTTGGACAAGTCACCTGCTCGTCTGCAAAATTATTTCTATTTCTGTCATTAATCAAGAATGTTATGACAAATACAACAAATTTCCTTTTAAAATAAAGATGTTATACCAATAGTTCAAGAGAATGCCATGATTATAATGCATTTTGATTCTGGAAAAGCATTTGACCAACTATTGAATATAAACATTAAAACAAGCCATATAGAGCAAAATGGATACTTAACTCTGAACAGTAAGTTTTGAGTAATGAATCAGAAGGAACACTAGCAAGATGGACTGAATTAACAAGAATAAATTTAACTGTGGATCCAGAAGAATGGCCTAGATCACTCTTTAAAATTGCTGCTATATGCATATAATAAACTTCTGGCATTTAGGATGGACATATCACTCTCCCTGTGTGAAGGAACTAACTCACTGGGTTTTCCCCTTATGTTTCACAACTATAAATGTAAATCCTGGCACTAAAGTGGAAAAAAAAATCTACAAGCCAGGGGTAGGAAAGGCCGAATTTAAGGTCAGTTCATATGAAGAAGAACTAAGAGCTTGAGCTGACTCCAAGCTCCACATGAGTCAACAGTGTGACACGGCTGCCAAAAGAGCTAACGTAACCTTAGACATCAATAGCAGAAGTGTGGTGTCCAGAACTAGGGAGTTACAACTTTACTGTATGCTCTGCATCCTGTGCTGGGTCCCGCGCACCCAGAATGATAGGCTCAGTTCCAAGCGAGCCTTATTTAAGAGTGATACTGACAAACAAGAGCAATGCCAGGAAGGAGAGTGACCATGATGGTGAAATACTTAGAAAACAAGTTCTGAAGACTAAAGGAACGAGAAGTATTTTGTCTGGAAATGCTAAGTCTTGGGGGAGAGATAATATTAAATATCTAATGAGCTGCTATGTGACAGAGGAGTTCAGACCTAAGAGGACACATCCCAAAGCAGACATAAAAACTATTCAAAACGGACTGAGCTGCTTCAGCACTGGGAATGTTTAGGTAATACAACTGTTGTCAACTCTGACTATACAACAGAAACACCTGGGAATAGTTTTAAAACTACCAATGCCCATGCCCCACCCGAACCAATTAAATTAGAATCTCTAGGGGAGGGCCTGGGCAATGGTAGGTGTTAAAAGCTCCCCTGGGTGTTCTAATAAGCAGCTACACTTGAGAATGACCAAGGTAAACACAGGCATACCTCAAAGATATTGTGGGTTCCAGTTATCAAACTTTTATAAGCACTGGGAAGCCAAAAAGTTATGTTCACACTACACCATATTCTATTGAGGATCAATAGCACTATGTCTTAAAAAAAAAAAAGGTATATACCTTAATTTAAAAACATCTATTGCTAAAATATGCTAAAGATCATCTGACCCTTCAGCCAAGTTGTAATCTTTTTGCTGGTGGAGGGTCTTGCCTTGATATCGATGCCTGCTGACTGATCAGGGTGGTGGTTGCTGAAGGCTGGGGTGGCTACAGCAATTTCTTAAAATAAGATAGCAATTTAGTTTAGAATTTAGTTGCGTCGACATTCCTTTCACAAATGATTTCTCTGTAGCATGTGATGTTGTCTGATACCATTTTACCCAGAGAACTTCTTTCAAAACTGGACTCAATTCTCTCAAATTCTGCCACTGCTTTATCAACCATGTTAATAATCTAAATCCTTTGTTGTCATTTCAACAGTGTTCACAGCATCTTCACCAAGAGTAGATTCCATCTCAAGAAACCACTTTCTTAGCTCATTCATAAGAAGTAGCTCCTCATGTGTTCAAGTTTTATCATGAGATTGCAGCAATTCAGTCCCATCTTCAGGCTGCACTTCTAGTTCTCTTGCTATTTCCACCACATATGTAGTTAATTCCTCCACTTAAATCTTGAACCCCTCAAAGTCGTCCATGAGGGTTGGAATCAATTTCTTCCAAACTCATGTTAATGTTGATGTTTTGACCCCCTCCCATGAATCATGAATGTTCTTAATGGCATCTAGAATGGTGAATCCTTTCCAGCAGGTTTTCAATTAAATGTGCCCAGATCCATCAGAGGAATCTATGGCAGCAGCTGTAGCCTTACGAAATGTGTTTCTTAAACAGTAAGACTTGAAAGTCGAAATTACTCCTTGATCCATGGACTACAGAATGGATGTTGTGATAGTAGGCAGGAGAACAACATTAATCTCTTTACACAACTCCATCAGAGTCCTTGGGTGACCAGGTACATTATCAATGAGCAGTAATATTTTGAAAGGAATCTTTTTTTCTGAGCAATAAGTCTCAATAGGAGGTTTAAAGTATGGAGTAAACCATACTGTAAACAGATGTGCTGTCATCCAGGTTTTGTTGTTCCATTTATAGTGCATAGGCAGAGTAGAGTTAGCACAATTCTTAAGGTTTTGTAAATGGTAAGTGAGCACTCGCTTCAACTTAAAAGTCACCAGCTGTATTAGCCCCTATCAAGAGAGACTGTTCTTTCAAGTTTAAAAACCAGGCATTGACTTCTTTACCTGTGAAAATCCTAGATGGCATCTTCTTCCAACAGAAGGCTGTTTTGTCTACATTGAAAATCTGTTGTCCACCTTCATCAGTGATCTTAGCTAGATCTTCTGGATAACTTTCCGCAGCATCTACATCAGCACTTACTGCTTCGTCTTGCACTTTGTATTATGGAGAAGGTTTCTTTCCTTCAATCATATGAACCAACATCTGCTAGCTTCAGACTTTTCTTCTGCAGCTTTCTCATCTCTCTCAGCCTTCATATAGAACTGAAGAAAGTCAGGGCCTTGCTCGGAATTAAATTAGGCTTTGGCTTAAGAGAATGTTGTGGCTGGATGGATCTTCTATCCAGACCACTAAAACTTTCTCCATATTAGCCATAAGGCTGTTTTGCTTTCTCATCATTCATGTGTTCACTGCAGTAGCACTTTAAATTTCCTTCAAGAACTCTTCCTTTGCATTCACAACTTAGCTAATTTTTTGCCACAAAAGTCCTTGTTTTTGTCCCACCTTGGCTTTCAACATGCATTCCTCACCAAGCTTAATCATTTTTGCTTTTGATTTAAAGTAAGAGACATGTGACTTTTACTTTCACTTGCACATTTAGAGGCCATTGCAGGGTTATTAATTGGTCTGACTTCAATACTGTAGTGTCTCAGGGAATAGGGAGGACGGAGGAGAGGAAGAGAGAAGAGGAAACAGTTGATCAGTGGAGCAATCAGAACACACACATGTACTGATTAAGTTCTCTGTCCTATATGGGAGTAGTTAGTGGTGGCCCAAAACAATTACAGTATTAACTACGAAGATCATTGATTACAGGTCACCACGACAGATATAATAATAATTTGAATTTTTTTGAAATATTGCAAGAATTACCAAAATGGGACAGAGACATGAAGCAAGCATGTGCTGTTGAAAAAAAGGCACCAATTGACTTCTTGCATCCACAAACATTCAATTTGAAAAAAAATATATATTATCTGTGAAACACAATAAAGCAAAGTGCAATAAAACAAGGTACGCCTGTATAAACAGGATGGCCACCTGTCTGTATGTAGGGTAGAGGAGATTTCTTCCCAGAAGCCTGCATTAGGTTTATTTCCCAGATCTTTTCTGCTCTAGAAACTTTGATATTTTTAACTTGTAAAACTCAACAGTATCCTCTACAATCATAAAGATTAATTCCTATTTGCATATATTTGAGAAGAAATGAAGTTCAAATGGTGTACTCTCTTAAAGGGAAGAATGTAGGTGGAGTTACAATAGTTAGCATATTCTATTCACAAATAAGTGGTTTCAAAGATTTAAGCACTATAGTCTTTGTGGAAAAGAACAGTACCAGCAATATCATAGGTAAATAAATAATTTAATTCCAAAGTTTTATAAAATAACTTTAAAACATGCTAACATTCAAGAGTTCTCTAGTCTCTTCTGTGATAAAATAATTAAAATCAAGCAGCAACTACTTTGGAGTTTGAATGACCTCTACCACTAGCGGTTTACGCAACGTACATGACAAAATGCTATATTTTCCTACTTTTAACATTTTCTAAAACTTTCTATAACAGAATAGCTTGGATTTTTAATAATCAATAGATAGTTCTCCATGCTTCCTTAGGCATTGGCTATATTCTTGGTCTTAATTCTTTTCTCTGACTACTGAATAAAAACAATTACACAGATTTCTTAATCTCCCTTGAAAAGATACATTCCCCTTCTGGCCTTAAAATAGGTCAGACATCAACGGTAGTGGGTTATGCATCTAAATTTTAGTGGCCCCTCCAGCTTTTTCCACTTAAGATGTACACACCCTCTAAACTTTAAGACTTTCACTTTAGATTACGGTAAAACATCCCCCATTTCCTTTTACTTTTGCCATCTGTCCGTGCAAAAAGCTCCTAATGAATCTGAAGCTTCTTCTCGGCTACTTGAAGTCTCTCTCATTAATCTTTGTCATGTGGTTCATTAATAATGAGAGAGGTATTAAAGATCACCATCTTGTTTACAGACAACCACCACCAAAAGAGCCTGGAATAACACTGCAGATTTGACTAGACATTTTCAGCTTTAACAAGCGTTTCAGGAGTCCTGATGTGGGGAGGAAGCATACATTTAACCTTTTTTACCACTAGGCTGGTTAACTGTACTTAGTTTCCAGTAAGGATTGCCCTTTCCATATCAAAACGCTAGAAAGAATTCCGACCTTACAGCCGTCTGAGCAGCTGCTGGGCGGGCAGTTTGTTCCACAGCCAACAGTCACCTTTCCATTTTTCAAGCACATACCTCTCACAGAAATGTTTTCAGTGCGGCAGTCTACAGAGCTGGTTATAACACCGGCACGATGTGACAACAAAATTCAGGATGATTTTGCTTTTTCAGCCTGCCCCTTTCTTTTTTAAAAAAATTCTTTCCTCCCCTTCCATCCCCCAAAGAAAACCGAACCAACAATACTTCCACAGAGCCTGCCTCAGACTTGTGAATATAATGCTTTCAGAGAAAGCAGACCAGCTTTATAGGAGAACAGCTTTCATGAGAAGCAGGAAGCTGATCTGGGCAGCACAGAGCAGGGATGGGGCGGAGCAGAAAGGAACTGAGCTGGGGGGGTGAGCAACGCACAGATAGTCCTGGCTGCTTCTAGTTACTTATTGACAGTTTCATCTAAACAGCACAGATTTACAAACATGGGGAGCATCCACCCTACTGTACCTTTTCTTTCTTTTACCAATCTCTGTCAATCTGGTAAACTATTACACAGGGGAAAGTAAGGCCTTACAGCCTGCCAGAGCCCAGATGCAGGGAAATGATGTAAGCTTCCCACCTCCCACCAGCCCCAGCTCTGCCAATCCACCTCTACTCTGACAAGTTAACATCCCCTCCCTCCTCTGGGGCCAGTGCCCTGGGGCCACTGGGCCCCAGGCTTGCCTAGCTGTGTCCTCCTGTGCAGCACAAAGTATTTGCCAGGGGGTAAGGAATATTTTTGTTTTGAGGAAGTTTTCAATGAGAAACTAACTGCCTTTCTATTTAAAAAATAATGCTGAACCACCAAAAGCTAGTTAGTCCCCAGGAAAAATAATATTAAATAGGACTGAGGTGAGGAATGCATTTTAGCAAAAGGCAGCAGAAGGTGTGATATAGCAAAGAGGGTAATACAGGGAGTGAGGGGAGGGAGACACAGGTTCCACTTTTTTCCTACCATCTTTGTGACCTCGGACAACTGGCTTAACTTTTCTGGTTTCGTTTTTTGTAAAAGTAAACAGTTAATATAAATGGCATCTGAGGTCTTGTACTATTGTAATTTTATGAACTGACACCCAAAAGAAATAAGCCAGGAGCCAAAAAGCAATGTCACTGTGGCCAATTGTTTGTTGTTTACTCAAAATTGTAAGTAATTCCTTATATTGAGCTATTTTAGACATGCTTTGCCAAAGTACTATTAAATGTGAGTAAAATTAGGACAAGATATAAAAAGAGGGGAAAGTTACAGGCAGTTCAAATGTTAATCCTGATCAAGAATTTATAGAGAATTAGGATAGGGAAGACTCATGCTTAGGAAAAGATAATTTATAAACAGATGCATGGAAGCAATTAAAACCTAAGACACTACCCCAGACAGCATAAACTATTTACCTTAGTCAGCAGTGTTCTATGTTTAGAGGACATACACATATATCAGAAACTTTTAAAAAATATTTAATTAAGAGCCCATAGGGGCTTCTAGTATAACAGTCTTTAAAGGGGGTGGGGGGTAAGCAAACTCCTGAAAGTATGTGACTTTCCAAAGGGTATGCAGGCATACAGATAGTAAATCAATTTCCAGATCACCTTTTCTAAGCACCCTTTCCTAAAACTGACTTGCCTGAGAACGCTTTTGGAGAGTAGCTTAGCCTTTTTCACCTTCCCTTTCTCAACCTTCCAATCTCCCACTTAACAAAAACAAGGCATACAGCTCACCCATCAAAATCTCACTCTGGAACATTGCTTGGGGTAGGGCGAAAAGAAAAAAAAAAACCCTCTGGACAGTACACAATGGGACAATTAGAAATATTGTTAGTGAAAAGTGAACGGCCATAATTAATCACTCTTCTTTTGCAATTCAGGTGGCTTTGCCAATTCTTTGCTTAGAATAAAATTGGAGAAGGACCTAATTGAGTTGTCAGCTGATAAATCATTAAAGATAGTTTTAAATGATAAATCTCTGTGATTTTGAATATAATCCAGAAGGAGTTCAAAGAAATGAGTGACTGCGATATATAAATACTCTCATTCTCTTCAACTTATTTATGTAAACAAATTTCACAGTGCATATATTTAAAAAGAAAGAAAAATATGCTGAAATCTTCCTTCAACAATATTCATCCACTAATTATGAATGAATTAGAAGAAAAACATCAATGATGTACTAAAAGATACATTTCCAATAAAATTATATTTTTATCTCTAATATTATTTATCCAAATTTGTAATTTATGTAAGTTATTTTAATCAACAGTTACTAATCATAACCTTAATGATAACGTTTTTAAAATCACTTAGAATTGTATGGTGACAGAAAATTAACTTTTATCACAGAAATATGATAGACTGATCAACAACAGATTTTTAAATATTTATAAATGGATAATGGAAGGTATTATAAAGCTACAGTATTTTATTAAAATAAATATACTTTAAAGGGATATAGTAAGTTTATTAAGAAATACCAATATTTATAATACAATGACAATTACACCAGTAGCAAATGATTTAAATTTACGATTGAAAATTTAAAAGTCAATGAAGAAATACATGAGGAAATCCATAGTTTTCAAAATTATTTTACTGCAGCAAAAAAGTTTAACAACCACTAAACCGGTTTATCCTTCTATTCCAAACACAAAACACCTTTTAAGTGTTACTACAGAGCAAAACAAAAACAAAACAAAAAACAGCAAGCTAGAACCTCAAGAAACGAACCACTTTGATCAATTAAGTTCTCCTGATACAGATGGTTACAGTCTTTGAGTACCAGTTCTGTTTTCTAATTTTAAATTATTCTAGGTGAAAATCTTTCCAATATGGGGAACTCTTTCCTATCTTCTTAAATAGACCACATCAACATGATTTAACCTTTATTAAGTGTTTCTCAGACAATTATTATTACAGTAACAGCATCCTGTGAGGCCCTCATACATAATGCCCCATACATAATGCCCCCAAGACCACAGGCTCCTGCTGTCTGGCTGTCTGCATTTCCAGCAGTCAACGGAGGGGTGTGGAATCTCCTGGGCTGGGTTCAATTCCTGATCCAGGCTATCAGCTGCCAGCCCCTGAGAGACGCACTGAAACTCTTTGAGCTCCAACTTTCCTTATTTTAAACAGTTGTTAATAATCTCATCTTCTTAAACTATCTCACAAAACCGACGAGAACTTACTATGTTCTGGATTTGTTCTCCATTTTTGTCAGGTTCCTCCTATCTCTTCTCACCACTAAATGCCTGAATGAAGCAACCCCCCACCCCATTCTAATCGCTATAGGCTTGAAAATCAGCCAAAAAGTTAATTAGGTCTGTTTGTTTAATTCTAATAAAAAATGGGTTAAATAAAGGATGAGTGTGTCATCTATAAAACACAGTTGACCCTGTACAACATGGGTTTGAACTGTATGGTTCCAAAACATACTGGAAAACTTTTTGGAGATTTGTAACAGTTTGAAAAAACACGCAGACCAACTGTGTAGCCTATAGATATATTGAAAAAAATTAAGAGAAAGTATGTCATGAATGTATAAAATATATGTAGATACTAGTCTATGCATTAATAGACTGCTAATGTTATTGGTAAGGCTTCCAATCAACAGCAGGCTATTAGTAGTTAAGTTTTGGGGGAGTCAAAAGTTATACTGGATTTTCAACTGCATGTGTCCCTAACACCCACGTTATTCAAGGATCAGGTATACATCAAGTTTGTGACATTTGTTTCCAGAGGTCATACAGGTTTTGGATCACTGATAGTGAGTGCTGAATAATGCATGGACAGATTTAACCAGATATGTTTCATCCAAAACCTCAATCTGCTCTAACAAAAGATTCACAGAAAGGAGAGGCCTAACATATTTTCAAGATGTGATCCTCACTCATTTTAATATCAAACCCAGTCTTCTCCCAACTACTCACACAAGGTACATATTACTTTTATTAATTATCTGCTCACTAAATTTTTTTCTTTTTTTTAATTTTTAAAATTCCTCTTTTTTTTCCCCGACATCAACGAGCATCAGAATCACTAAATATTTTTGATTACGGTGTTTGATAGTTCAAAGCTTCAGTTTCCACGCTCCTGGTCCACTTACTGCCCTAAAACCTCAGGTTCATTCCCAGAAGCACAAAATAAAATGTTCACTTTCAAGAAGTAGAAAATAAAATTTAAATAACATCAAAAGGGAGATAAAATTTTTAAAAGTTAGTTTGTATTATCTATTGTGTCTATTTAAAATGCCTATATGGTAAATTAGGCACTTCATTCTCTTCCATGAATTATATGTGGTTACTGTTACTGTATATCCTCACTTGATCCTCTATACCTGTGGTCCCAGAGCCCCAGGCCACAGCCCATTACTGGTCCTTGTCCTGTTAGGAAATAGGCTGTGCATCACTGCCTGAGCTCTGCACCCCATCCCCCCATCTCCAGTCTGTGGAAAAATTGTCTTTCATGAAACCAGTGCCTTGTGCCAAAAAGGTTGGGGACCGCTGCTCTATACAATTCTACTATTATTTATTTCCAAGTCACTAATTATGAATCTGAGTCTCAAATGTATTTAAGTGACTTGCTCAAGATCACAAAGGCTACAGATGAGTCAGAACTAGAATTCAAGCCTCCAGATGGATGGTCCAGTCAAGTTTCCTAGTAAGTGTGTTTGCCCCACTGAAGCAACTGTTATAATAAACAAAGACTGGAGTGAGATTCAGCAGCAGCATTTCCACTCTGTTCTGTGATTCCCGTGGGATACCGTATTTTATTCTAAAGGGCAGACATTCTGAAGTCACACAGATCTGGGTTTGAATTCAGACAAGGTAACCATAGGCACGTTATTTAATTTTTCTAAGCCTCAATTTCAAGACATGTCTTAATTCCTTTAATTCTACCAACAATCCTATGATGTGGTAGATACTATTATTTTCATTTCCGCTTTATTAGTGAGAAAAGCCTTTGTCCAGGAGAGGTAAGGCAATTTGCCTAGGGTCAGAGAGCTAAGAAATGAAAGCTGGCACTGAGGCTAAGCTGTCTGATTCCAGGGATCAGAGTTGGAATTAGTGCCTCTCTGGAAATGATTATAATGATAGCGCTACCTTTATTCTCACCATCATCATCATCATCTCCATCGCCATCACCAGCCTTCTCTACAGTTAGCCTAGAGGGCCTAAACACCCCCAATGATGCTGAGAAATTGATGCTGATGACATAAAGAGCTGAGAAATTGACTGAGACTGATAGGAGTAAGGGCTTCAGGGAGGAAGTCAAGAAGGAAGCTGGTCTCTGGAAGAGAATAATGTGCAGCAGAACGGAGAAACTAAATGGTGGTCTGAAACTGAGAACATGAAAAAATACCAGCTACTAGATGGGGGGGAAAAAAAGGGAAACAGCCCAAGAAAGACAAACTTAGGTTTATAAAATTTTATCAGATGCCTAAAATACTAAGAAGAAAAATGGCAAAAATCTGGCCTGTGATATAACTTGGGGTCTAATCCTTGTCAATTTAATAACTGCTATCTGACTCTGGGAGAAAAATGTGATCATTTTAATCAACCCTCATTGATGACCTGATACAGGCACAATGAAAAGCATTTGCCTCTGAAAAACTATTGGAGCCCAGTGACTCCTCCCTCTTAACTACTCAATTGCAATTCTATTCCTTTGGCAAATATTAAATCATATGTTCATGCAATGTTATTTCTGGGTTCTTTGAATAACTGTGTTTTGGGTTTTTAATTCACATTATTTTCCTCTACAGCTTTTATCTAAAACTAAAGCCTATTTTTCCACTTAAAGGGATTGAGAGAAATCACAGTTCGCTCGTTTCCTTCAGGCAGTTAGGCTGCATCCCTCAGCTTCCAAATACTCTGCATACATCACTATTGGAGCCCTGATAACTCCCATTTGTGACTATAGATCTGGTTTCCCATAACCCTGTATGATCCCACAGAAAAGGACTCATGTTTTGTTCATCTTTACAACCATAGCACCTACTACATTTTGTTGCTCTCAATAAATGTTGAAAGAAAAATTATTTGAAAGTTTTCAAGTCTGTTTTCTGAGTTCATGGAGGTTTCCTTTGCCACTGAATTTACTATAGAAGCCTATCTCCTTAGAGAGTGATAATCTTAGGTCACCAATATTGATTAGGATTCAGTGGATTAAAATCCTAATTAGTGGCACTTGGTTGGGAAAATAAAAAGCAAACTCCCCTTGGTTTGATGTTTCAGTATCCACTTTGATGAACCTATGCCCAGTATTCAGTCTTCAGACAAAAAAAAAAATATGTCTTAGGGTCATGATCACTTAAAATTTATTAACTAGCTCAAGGGGCCTTGTTTATCCCATAATATCTAGCAAAGTGCCTAGCACAAGGTCAGTGCCAGATAAACACTTTTATATTGGTTGATTAATTGACTACTGCTATTAGAACCGCTGCATGCCAAATGCAGACAATCCTTAACTATCAACAAGGGTGTTAAAAGATTTAGCAAAACACCAGTAAGTCTTTAAAATCAGATAATTAACTTTTAGAATTGTAAGGTTATGGTTATATGCAGTCAAACACAATTTAAAACTCCTAAAATCCTTTAGGGACAATCTAGTTCCTAAAATGTGGGACCTAAAAAAAAAAATCATACTTCTATTTTTTTTATACAGGGTCCTTGAAAAATGTAGGACTAAAAGAACTTTGATCTAAAAAAAACTCACTCTCCTATAAACTAGGTGGTACAACTTAACAGAAATTGTTGGCCCTTAAGGTATGTGTGTGGAGGGAAGCTCAGGATCAATGATCATGTAATATTCCTGAAACTTCCGATTACTATTTTGATACATCTAAACATACCTATTTGATAAAGTTACCTCAGGGTTCCTAAAAATTGCATGTGCCCCTTTTGTCAATAAAACCTGAGCTCTTGTGTACCAGTAAACACAGCAGAATAAATAAACTTTAGGTTGTATGCAAAGACCTATTTTTAAATGTTTCAAATTTTCCTAAAATTTCCTTTTATTATTGGACTCCAAGAGACATTATAATTGAGCATTCTGTAAAATATTAAGGCTACTGTTATATTAAAAATCAGTTTAAGGTATTTTTAAAAATCAATCTCACAAAGAACATATGGTGATCTTAATTGTAAACGTAAAACATAAAGAAAAAACTAGGAAGAGTAAGTAGATTACAGTTTGTAACCTGACAGGCTTACAACTTTTCCCAAATATAAAAGTCATACTAAACCAGGGAGTTTTAACTTCTTGATGGGGTTAACCTCTGATATAAAGCCACAGTCATAACTAACTACAAATTAAATTATATACACAATGCCAAAAAATTCAAAAATAATATCATTTTTGTACAATGATTATAAAAGTTAAGGAGTATAAATTCACTGGCAAGTTACAGATTCTCCTCACCACATACTTTCAAATATTTGCCCTTTACTTCCATGAATCTTCCTAAGAATATTTCAATCACCTATGGTACCCTGCCTCAAAGGAAACTATTACTATTATTAAGATCCTTTAAAATAAATAGAATGTTATTAAGTATGGGACTTTAGTTTTCCTTTTAAGTGTATAACAGATGTAATATTTATTTATTTTTATAGTTCCTTACAAAATAAATAAATTATATTGGGTAGAAATATATTCTCCCAAATCAGATTATACATCACTTATTTGTATGTTAGTTTTATCTGGTATTTTTTCCCAGTAAATGACTTATTTCTATTATACTCTAACACCCTTATAACTCTAAGAGGTTTCATATTTGAAAGTTACAACTGGTAAATGTTTTAGCAAATCCCTTCTAATTAAACACACATCTACGATTGATCTGTAAGACACTATAATTTTTACTGACAGAAATTGAGCAACATATTTTACAAAACATTTTCACTTCAGAGACAACTGCTGAGGTAAATATTATTATTTCCATTTTACGGAAAGATACCAAGATCCAGAGAGTTAAGCATCTTGCCTATGTAATCTGAAAAGTCAAGATTAAAATTAGGTTTTCTCATTCAAAATCAGGTGGTTTTAGCATATACTAGAAAGTTTCAAAACACATTTATTCATCAATGTAGCACAGTCATATAAAATTAGGGGGAAAATTTACATGCTTCTAAAATGCTTCTTCCTTTTCTTCCTTCCCCCTCTTTAGCAGTTTATTGACTGTTTATGCATCTTAAATTGAGTCTTTGGAAGCTTCCTTTAATGAACTTGCACTGCTCCCTGAATTCTCTAACCATGGTATTGATCCATTTTACTCTTTGATTATTTTTATAACTTTCTTCACTGTCCTATGAAAAATGAATGTTAAGGGGCTCACTGAAAAATTATCTAAGCTTTTTTCTTTAGATGGGTCTTATAGTAAAAAAAAAAAAAATTAAGGCTTCTTTAGAACTTAAAGCACCAATAAGAAAGAATATTAACCTTGAAAAGTAATGATGTGATTCTATATTAATCTATGATTCTATCCTTAAGATTATGGGAAAAAAATCTACCCGGAATGGCATTAACGTTTAGGAAACTGGTAGAGTCCCAAGAGTGGGTAATGTCTGGAAGCTGGAGGTATTTCGAGTTGTGTTAGGGAAGCAAGGTCATGAAAGGTCAGTAACTAAGTTAAGAGCAATAGCGGAGCAGGCAAACTCTGACTTGCACTGGGACCACATAAAACCAGTGTTGCCATTGATAGTGGAACCCCTGACCCCATACTCCAAAGCAACTTAATTCCTGCTATTTGTCTGTAACCCAACTGCTGGGCACAGGCCCATGGGTGTAACTTGAAAATGAAGTAAATAATTTGTAAATATAAGCCCCTAGATGTAAGACAGAAAGGCAAGCAGCCCCATATGGTCCCTGAAAGGAAGTAGATCCGTCTGTGTAGACAGGCAGTGCTCTGGATGGCACTTAAATCTTAAAGAAATAAGAGAGGGACTGGTAAAATAAGAGAAGCAAAGACTCATAAAACTGACGTAAAATAGATGAAAATAGTTCTCACTTATGTGTGGGAGCTAAAAAAGTTGATCTTGTGGAGGTAGAAAGTAGAATGGTGGTTACCAGAAGCTGGAAGGCATGGGGCTGGGGGAAGTAAGAGGGATTGGTTAATGTATTAAAAAAATACACTTTGATAGTAGGAATAAGTTCAAGTTCTGATAGCACAGCTGGAGAACTACAATTATCAACAATTTCTTGAATAATTTATTATATATTTCAAAATACCTTGCATAGATTACTAGGAATGTTCTCCTCGCAAAGAAATGACAAATGTTTGGATGGATGTCCCAATTACCCTGATTTGATCATTACACATTGTATGCATGTATCAAAATATCACATGTACCCCATTAATATGTACAATTATTATGTATCAATTTGAAATATTTTAGGCCGGGCCCTCTGGCTCACATCTGTAATCCTAGCACTTGGAGATGACGAGGTGGGAGCACTACTTCAGGCCAGGAGTTCGAGACCAGCCTGAGCAAGAATGAGATCCCTATCTTTACAAAAAACAGAAAAAATTAGCCAGGCATGGTGGTGCACACTTGTAGTTCCAGCCACTCAGGAGGTAGAGGCAGAAGGATCACTTGAGCCCAGGAATTTGAGGTTGCAGTGAGCTATGATCACGCCACTATACTCTAGCCGGGGTGGTAAAATGAGACCCTGTCTCAAAAAAAAAAAATTAAAAAATTAAAAATATTTTAATATTTTTTATTTCTTTTTATTTAAAAATGTTCTTCATCCAGACAGTAAAAAAGAGATGTATATATATATATAAATACATATAAGTAGTTTTCTGTTTAACCATATTATGAAACATGTAAGTATTTGATTTATAAAATTTTTATACATAAAGCTGCTACAACCCTACTGGATATCTTCCCAGAGACAATGAAGAGCACAATTCCACTTCTAAAATTACGATAAAGAACTACGTGGCACTGCTCAAAAACCAAGTCAAGATTTAGGCTTTCATGCTTCCTCTGGTGGAACGTCTTGAAACAGCACCAAGAATCATTTGATCACTCAAACCAGTGCTGCCGAGCAGGAAGCAGCTGAATATATGAATCAGTGGGCATTTCTCTGCTATATTTTAATTTTCAATTAATTATCTATATGACCAAATAACTTGATCAAAAAGGCAATCTGGAAGCAAGGGAAAGACCACTGGATTAGGAGGCAGAAAACCTGGAAAACAGTTCAGAATTAGGATTAAACTACTTTGAATTCAATAGTTTTCTCTTTGTTTTCTAAGTTCTTATATAAGCTTTTGGAGAGTAATGAACCAAATACACTTCTTTATCTACCTTCCTAAGAACTCAACAAGAGGATGGTCAAACAGTAGATGTTCAAAGGACATTTACTCGTTGAGCATAATTAACAAGCTCAAATAATACAATGAAATAGTTGCTTATTTTGTCCTCCGCTAAAGTAAATTTCTCATTAAAAATAGGAAAAAGAGCATAAAATGATCCCTAAAGGTTGTAACGTGACAAGTCAAAAAAGCCAAATGGAAGTTTCATGGGGGGGGGGGAATAGGATGTTAAATGGCAGAAATGGAAGTAAGTAGGTGTAAGGTATCATCCCTAATTCTGACAACACAGATATTCTTTGCAAACATCATTTATGTTATTTCTTTTCTAACTTGGGAGACTTAATTTCTTATATTCATGAATGCTGATTAGTAGACTATATATGTGATTTTTAAATTAAAATAAACAAATAATTACTGCCTTTAATCACATTGCTATTGATACTTTTGACTCCCTGTCTTTTTGCTTTATAACTCTAGCACATAAAGAGGCCCCCTGCTTTTAAATCATGCTGTATGTTTACTTTTTACTCCATTTGTTTTTATTCACTTAGTTTTAGGAAAAACAGGATAAGCATTTCCCCATGTTATTCAAAATATTCATGAACATAATCTTAATAGCTGGATTATATTTCTTTTAACTGGAATTGGGAAACTCAGGCACAGAGAAATTAAGCAGCTTGAACAAAGTCACCCAGTTTATAGGTGGCCAACTGGGATTTGAACCTAACACGTTTGATTCCAGAGCTCATGCTAGTAACCAAACTGCTTCTCTGAGTGCAATGGATGTCACCCTCCTTTCCTCCTTCCACCTACATTTCATTCCAACACATTAGCCCCTGGCTTGTCTCCAGCATGGAATGGCTACTCAATCCAGGCTGGCTTCTCTTACTGGTCCTTCCTACCCCCATCCTTCCACCCACCCACCGCTTCTCCAGGTCTCCACCCTTACTTTGTAACCGTGTTCATACAGGTCTGTCAGTGTCTGTTAGTCACTTCCCCCTTTCCCTATTCCTCAAAGCCTAACTATCTTTTATGATCTGGCTCATGTCCCCTCCTCTCCCTAAGGCCTTATCTGACCAATCAGAACCTTCATTCACTCATTCAACTCATTTAATACTTACTTACTTAATACCTACTGTGTGCCAGGTACTGCTCTAGGCAGTGGGATAGAAAGGGAAACAAAGCAGACAAGAGTTGGACCCTCATAGGAAGAATAAAAGATAAACAAGTTAAAAAAAATGCAAAGATAATTCCTGTCAGTGGTATGTACTGTGAAAATGAGGTGATTTCTATAATATTTTTGGTTGGCTTTCTACCAAGTTGCTGTAAAACTGTAAATACTGAAGGCAGGGACTCCATCTAATGTCTATAGCTTGGCACATAATAGGTACTTCAGTGATGAGTAAATTAATGCATTTATAATTGAAGAGGATAGGAAAGATGAACAGACAAATGAACTGCCTCAGACTGTGACTAAACCATTTCATCTGTCAGTTTTGCTTCCCCCAACCAGCTTGTCAACTTCTACAGCAAGAGCCTTGAGCCTGTGAATCTGTGTTGGTCTGGCCTGCCCAATGAAGGTGAAAATGAATTTGAGTCTTGAGTGATGCATCTCCCGTTAAGCTACGATCCCCACTATTTCCTATCCTCTCCAGCAGTCCCCAGTGTGTTGGGAAGAGGGGGATGGGGGGCAGCTGTAAATACAGATGAAGCTTTGCTTGCTTGCCCGTCACTCCCCTCCTGCTGTGCGGTCCAGTTCCTAACAGGCCACGGACTGGTACCGGTCCATGGCCCGGGAGTTGGGGACCACAGCTTACCCAAGGCCTCATTCACATATTCAAACACTCTGCCTGGATCCTGCAAGCATCTGTCCCAAGACAGGTTCTGCTTTAGGACAAGGACCCAAAATTTAATAACTAACAGTCGCCAGCAAATTGAACAACTTTGTAACATATTCTCAACTAATTCTTTAGGAATTGTGAGGACAGCGATTTCTAGATGGATTATCTGAAATTACAGAAATATCTAAATCATTCCAACATGTGACTAAATTCTCAAAAGCTTACCAAAAATAATTCCATTTCTCTTTTAAAATATTAGTTTAATTTTTTAAAACAATCTGAAGTGGTGAAATATATTTTTAAATGAAGCAAAATAAGATGGCACAATTCTCAAAAGTAAGAAATCACTTGTTTACATCATCACAATAATCACAGACCATCAAGGACACTGTTTCTCAAACTTGCTTCGTCTTGATAACAAAAATAAATTCACAGACAACTCTGTAAACCCCAGTCTAAGGAACATGGTCTTAACAGTTAAACATTCACTTTAAGTACACATTTAATGGCCAACAGTATCATAAACATAAATGCAAACTTTTCGATGAAAATCCAATAGCAATGTTCTGTTATAACATAATCAGGCTATCCAGAAAATACATTATTTTTTTCATATTTATCATCTAAATGAAACATAAATTTTTTTGTAATTCTCCTTAAGAACTAACTAACCCATGAGAATATGTCCATTATTTGACTCAAGTTTAAGAAATTCAGGTCTAAAAAAACACAATTAAGAGTATCTCTCAAGAAATGAATGAATGTATACTTGTGGTACAGTAATTCATATGTACAACAAATGGCACAGAATAAAAGTTTATGCTTGATTAATAATCAAATGCTAGAGATTCTTCAAAAAATTTTAATTTAAATTTCCATCAGCCACAGTTCTCTGGTGGACAAATTAGTTAATAATATATAAACTCTTTAAAGTAGCAGATTAGTGTTAAAAGAACCACATGGGTGAATTATCTTAGCCAAATAATTACTGCCTATTTGTTTGTTTAACTTCAGATTTTGCACTGGGCTTACTTAAAATGAGAATAGTAAATTTTAAATGAGAACACTTAACAATACAGTTACATAAAAGAGCATCAGAAAACATATCTTAAACTCAATCTTTTGTTCTTTCACAAAAATATTCAAAAATTGTAAATAAGATTAACAGCAGAGTGAAATCTCAAGTTTACGGAACCTCCAAGTTTAGAAGTCACTGACCTCCTTTGTGAAATAAATATAACCAAATATCTTTTTTTTGCATCCTCCTACTGTGTTTTAATAACATAATTAAAATAAGTTTACTTTTTAGTTTAATTTTTAGTTTAGTTCTCCAGAGAATCATATATATATCTCACAAGTTTCCTATTCCAGAAATCTTTCTCTTATTATTTCAAGTGGCTCATGTCAATTTAGCATCATTAGAAATTACAAATTTTGATAAAATATTTTTCAAAGAAAATAAAGAACCACAGAAAAAGAAATAAGGCAGTACTTTTGCTATGCTGAGTTAGCTAAAAATCCCATAATTGGGACAAAAAAAGGCTTCTTATAAATATTAGAATTATCAAAAAAGTGAAATAATTTAAAGATTTCTTTCATTTTACTTGCTCTCATATATAGGGAGTTTAGACTTTTTGAGAAGCTAAGCCTTCATTAGCTTCCAAAGTTATTGTTTTTCTACTTGGGAATAAAGATATATCCTATTTATCTTAGCATAAATAACCAGTATGCTACCAATTCTATCTCCAGGTACTGTCCTAGCTTTCTTTTCCTTTTCCAAGTAAAGTTTTTCAAAATGTTGGGTTCCATCACCATTTTCTTCCTTTTCACTCTCTCCTCAACACCCACTACAATATGGCTCTCCTCCCCTCCATTTCCCCAAAAATGACTCTCCACATCACCAATGGCCTGCACATGGCTAATGCAGTGGTGGGTTTACATCCTCACCTTATTACCTCCTCCACTTTGGTTACGGACTGGACACTCTCCTGGTTTCCCTCCTGCCTCTATGGCCAGTTCTCACTCTATCTGATCCCCAAGGCTTGCTGTTTTACTCTCCCCTTCACCTTTCCCAAAGACCAATAATTCTTAAGTTTCAATTGAAACATTATTTTTTTTTTTTTTTTTTTTTGAGGAGATAGGGCCTTTCTCTGTTGCCAGGGCTCAAGCAAAGGATCCTAGTGCCTCCTCAGCCTCCTAAGCAGCTGGGACTACAGGTGCGTGCCATGACATTCAGCTAATTTTTTAAATTTTTTGTAGAAACAAGGTATATACTATGTTGCCCAGGCTAGTCTTAAACTTCTGGCCTCAAGCCATCCCCCCCCACCTTGACCTCCTAAAGTGCTGGGATTACAGACCTGAGCCACCACCCCCAGCTGTGAAACATGCCCTCCCCTGCCCATACAGTTTTGGTCAATTACGAGCCCCTAATCCTCTTGCTACTCCATTCTTCCGCTGTTAAGCATTTATGACAATACGAACTAAAATAACCGCAGAATTAATTATGTGACATAGATTGTCATCACTAGACTGTACATTAGGGGCTGTGATCCCTGGTGCCCAGCACATAGCTTTCCATACAGGAACATTTGAATGAATGAGTGAATGTCACAAACTATACTAACACAATTACTATCTTTAATTCTAAAAGGTATGCGAAACTAATAATTTGATTCAGATGCTAAAAACCTACTACAAAATTAGTTGAAGTTAAAAAGAGCTAGTTATATTTTAGATACTATGTATATTTAAAGTACAATTTATCCAAGATTGAAATGATTGGCCTTTTGTTTTTAAACAAAATGACCCTATAAAATATAGTTCCAGAAATCAAAACTAAAGACTGTTTTACAAAATTAATAATCCACTGTGGCTCAGCAGAAGCCAGGCTATAATGAAGAAAGTCATAAATACACTGGAATAAATATTTCTTAAACCTGAAGTTGGTTAACGGATATTAAAATATGGTTAGATAGAAAAAATAAGTCATAGCATTTGATAGTACAGTGGGGAAATAATACTTAATAATTTATTGTATATTGTAAAATAGCTAGAAGAATTGTAACGTTCCTAACACAAAGAAAAGATAAATATTTGAGGTGACATACATTCCAATTACCCTGATTTAATCATTACACGTTGTATACATGTATCAAAATATCACAGGTACTCCAAAATGTGTACAACTGTGATATCTCTTTCTCTCATTTTATTTACACACACACACACACACACACACACACACACACATATATATATCACTCAGTGACTAAATTTGCTCTTAAAATGATAAAAGAAGTACTATTAGTAATAAGGAGGCAAATCATTCATGATATATTTCCTTGTTCACAAAATAAGCAGTTGAGTAGCTGATCTGCAAGGTCCTTTCCAACCCTTTTGAAAGTTTAACAGTTAATCAGAAAGCCTGCTTTTGATACTTTTCTAATACAAAAGGTTGTAAGCCTTAAAAAATATTAAAGGTCCTCTGTATAGCCAAAATTTGTTTTTATTAATATCCAACAAGTCCCATATATTCAAGTCAGGCCTTTAAACATCATGACATGTTGATTTTTATTTTGATCACAGTTAAAATACTTCATTAGTTGCTTTATTACCTAGTAGCAAATCACATAACTAGCCTGCCTTCAGAAAAGTCAAATAGTAAGAAAAAGAGAATAGAAAAATTATTAAAGCACAGATCATTCTCTAAAAAACAGCACTGTAAAGCACTTGTAGTGAAGCAAAAAGTACAACATACCTCCATAGTTACCTACACCATTCTATTAGAATCCTAACAGCAATAATAATGACATTGAATTATCAAAAAAAAAAAGGTAAAATTATATTTGTTAAAGTCTATTTAGGAAGGCAGGAAAATATATCATTATTGAAAAGTTTAAATTTACACACTTTTTGAAAAAGTTAAGAATATTTAAAGCAAAAAATCCTGGAACTTAAACTCATAAACACTGTAATTTAACTAGTACATTATATTCCCAGCAATAAAAACATTAACACAAAAAATACTACCTTATTTATATGCCAACAGCTTTAAGGTAAGATATTATTAGTAAGACAATGAGAAAAAACTGTTCTCCACTCATGATTAAAAATGAACAAACAAACAAATAAAAGCATAGGAGAAAGTACTCTCCTTTGTTGAAATTTATGCCTGGAAGCTGTCTTAAAATTAGTATTAATTGTTTGGCATTTGGGTGTCTGTAAGTTTTCAAAGATGGTAGACTAGAACAACCTTTCAACCATAAAGACATAACTAAAATCCTGCTGTAAAAATATTAGTTTTATAAACATTATATGGACACTGGGATAAAACTAACGAGACTTAAAAACAAAACAGAAAAATGTTGTGTTTTTAAAAAAAGTTTCCACATATGTCGTAAGTGTGGTGAAAATTCTTAAGGTAAAAACTGCACAAATTTTTCCCAAATATTATTAAAAGTATACTACAGGTTTGCTCAATATTTCCTACCCATAGAATGTACTTTAGAAATACTTCTAGCAGGTAAATATTAATATTAATAAAATATTAATATTCATAGAAATTTTGACAAAAATTTTGTCAAACAAGAAAGTTTGACAAAATATCTGACACCCAACAAGCTAAGCAGAAATGACTGCTTCTATCTAAATCTTCAAAAAAAAGTTTTTGCCAAATTACAGAATCTTTTAAAAAAATTTTTTGGCTCACATATATACATATTGTACTAAAATAAGCATTATAAAATAAACATTTTATAAATATATCACTATAGGTGTAGTAATACCGTATACAAATTGGTAAAGGTAATCTACAATTCTATAAAAAACATTTTAAGAATAGTAATAATAATTCTTTTGTAAAAATATCAGACAACTATTCCTTAGAAGACACAGCATATGATTAAGAATGAAATTTAATAAATTCTATAAATTTTTCCCTGCTGCTGATAAATTATATTCTTCATGCATAACTCAAATCTTTATCTTAACTTCCTGTTCGCAAAGTAAAATAAATAGCTAATTCAAGGTTACTAAATACTGCGTATGGATGCAATGCATAAAAACTGAATAACGGTTCGTGTCCATAAGACGAGATCAATTAGCAAACTACTAATTATAATTTGGCACATAATTCTATTCTCAAAACTACTTTTTAAAAATTTCTGCTTAATTCCACTTATTAGCTGTCTAGTATATGCACAGCACTATCAACCCCTGGAAGATGGAAGTATGAAGAAAATATGGTCCCTTCACTTTAGACTTGTAGGAGCAAGGCACAGATGAAACAACACGGAAGGGGAATTTCTGAGTTTAAGAATCTTTCATGAAAGAGACTGGCCTGGATCACCAAAAAAGTAGGGGAAAGGTCATTCCTTTTCTAACACACAGGGAAAAGATTTTAAATTTCTCTTTTATCCCCTCCAACACTTCCAAAAAGCATGTAATAATAATAATAATACATAATAAGTGTACAATAAGTGTAATTATTCTTTAAAAGCTCAATAAATGACAATATGATTAAAGATATTTTAAGGTAAAACTACGAGTTTCTATGAAATATTAGAATTTGCATTTAAATTTACCCCTAGTTAAATACACATTATCTTTAAACAAAACTCATTCAAGAATTCATTTGCAAATAGCAATTTAAAAAGGTTAGCCTCAGACTAGATATCAGGTCTCCCACATTTAAACATTTATTTGCACAATTACAGAAGACTATAACAGCGAAATTTATCTCTTATTAAAGATATTAACTACTTAATATTTTTAAATCATAAGTTTTTTTCCCTTGATAACTTACCTCTATGTCAGTCATATTTTTGTTAAATATTTAACTATTAAGAATTTAAGTATAGTGTAATTGACATCAAAAGAAAATGTTCTTTACTAATTGAATCCCACATGGAAATTTTACCATTGACTCTCCAGTAAAACAAATTAGTATATATTATCACATGAATGTGTGAGTGTAACAGTATTAAACATTCAAAGAAGTAACAAGGATGACAATGTTGAAAGAGGATAGTGAGAATAATGAGAAAAAATATTAACAACAAAAAACCTATAGCTATAAGATTCATATTCTGTCTAAAATGCTAGCAACAACAGAAACGATGTCTTCAAAAATCAGATAAATAGCTAACACAAACTCTTGGTAAGCGAAATTCTTTATTTTTTCATTTTTTTTAAAAAAACAGCATGATGCCTAAAGAATGTACTTTTATTACATTAATCTTTCATAATTTCCTATATCTGAAATTAGACTCTATAACCAATGTCAAGTGATTAAAATGAACTAGACCCAATTAACTGCCTATATAATACCATAAGTAACTCAAATTTTACATAAAAGATTATTGGCTTTTTAAACCTGCTGTGCTGATTTAAAATGAGCTTCTGAAGTACAACCCAAAGTTACATAGGGAAAAATAAAATCCACTGCCATAAATATAATTATATAATCAACAAAAATACTCCAGAGCCTGCCAACTTGTATTCCTGAAACTAGATTTTAAAATTCTATAGAAAATGATAGTAAAACTAAAGATATTCAACTACCATAGGTACTTTCTTAATGTCTCCATAGGATACTCAAAACGCAAGTAACACTATAAAGACTGAGACGGTGAGAAGGAGGCAGCTCAATATCAGACTAAATGCTGGGTATGCAAACCCGGGAAGAACAAACCATATCAACAGTAAGGATTAAACTTACTTAACTGCTTCTCTCCGGCAATAAAAGAGGCACCCTCAACATAGGTTAAGTGTCTACGTAAAAAGAAGCATAAAGAAATCTGTTGGGGATGGGAGGGACTGCAAGGCATCCATCAACATTTGTTTGAAAAGACCTGCCAGGTTCTCAGGAGTTACACTTAAATAATGTGACCCTTCCAGACAGGACAATAAGGAGACAGATTAGACCCTTCAAGGGGTGATTCATCCTCAGACACATGGTGAGAAGGGATCCAACATAAAGCTTGGACCCTGTGTGTTTGCTTAAACTGTCTGGGCGGCATTTTCTGTGGCCCCATAATGAGCTAGTGGGTGTAAGGCACCTACAGTCTCAGGACAAGTTGCTAAAGGAAGCTCCAGACTAAGCAATAAAATGTACAATTGTTCCAAGTACACTCTCAAACAGCACCTGCTTTTCTCTTCATGTTTGATCAGAAGATAAATCCCAGTACGCGATTTGCCCAGGAGCTTACTAACCCTTTTTACAAGACCTACCTTCTGACTTAGATTTTAACGAAAAGTCCTAAACATAAGCAGTATAATACAACAATGAAAAGCAGATCTTAAAAAGAGCCCACCTCAACAACTCTAAAGGAAACACAATGTGAAAGTAAGAAAAGAGAATGCATGCATTCTATACATGCACTCTTCTTAGCATGTGTAATCCCTCTCACTATAATGAGAGGGCTGGAATACAAAATGAGAGGATGCTTCAGGCCCCATAAAATTACTACATCATTTACAAAATCTTTGGGGAGGCCAATATTTAAATCGGCACCTTTCTTAAAAGTATCTCAAAAGCCTCAAGACTAACCCACCCTGATCAGGTAGCTGCCTCCTGTAAATGCCTTCTCCCACTCTTCCAAATCTGCCACTCTGGCATTTCACAGGAGGGAAAATGTCACAAGCAGGCCCACATTCTCCTTGGCCCAGGGAACAGGAAGAACTCTTCTCTCATCTGCTCATTGCAAACCACTGGACTGGCTTCTTCCAGGAGGAAGCACTTCCCTTTGAGCTGAGTGTGCTGTGCTTCTCCCTCCTTCCTGCAGATGGAGTCAGGCAGGGAAAGAGCCCACTGAAGGGCCAAGAGCCCCTCTTCTCTCTAAGCAGACAGGAAAACGAAGCCACAAAAAGCCCTCTGCTTCTGGAAAATGAGAAGGAAGGTAAACACAGATTTTTCAAATATTTTAAAATTCTAAGCTGGCCATTTGTACCTGATATTTTTTGTACACACAAAACCTGATGAGAAATGGATTTCTAATAACTTTACCCCGACAAATGAAGTTTCAACCCCATCCTGCCTTTCAGAGTCAAGTCTGTGTCCCTACCACCTAGAAGGCAAAATGGTAAAATGTCCTCTCGTTGATGAATTTATATTCAAGTTGCTTTCCGTCTGTAGCTCCTCGCTGTTGCCTGGAAACAGGAAACCCTTCCCACCTACATGCTTCCTGACTACTCACCCCCCTCCCCATGTCTCCCTCTTACAGTGCAGTGAATGTACCTGGCCATGCTTCTAGATACTGCTTATCTTAAAGAAGAGCTGATTCTTTCAAATAAAGCAATGGCAAGAATTTTAACTGTTTAAGAGAGAACATTGACTAGCCAAACAAATTAGTACTAAAAACTTGAATTGCTTAAGCAGGAGAATAAAAAATGCTCTTTACTTAAAACCATTTTAAAATGGTGTTAGACAGAAATTCATGGGAACAAGTATGTCAGATAAAAACAGAAGTTATTCTCAGATTGGTTTTATTTTTTCACCTACTTCTTTAGCACATTGATATTTCTTTGAAAAACCCTACTTTCTTTGGGGTAAGAGAGAACACTATCTCTCTAATAGCCCCTTATGTTTGAACCATTACAGTCATCTTGGTGCCCCTTGTTCAACACCCACATCACATCAGTTTTCTAAGCCCTTATGGAGTCTAGTTATCTACTCTTCATTCATTTGACCTTACCCTTCTACTCCCTTTGTAACCACTGACCTTCAGGCACTAATTTTCATTCAAGATTATTGCAGTAACAAGAACTACTATTTATTATCAGTTACTTAGAGAATACCATATGTCAAGGAGTATAGAAGCCATTTATGTATTTTATCTCACTATTCCTTATTCCATATTCCTTATGCCTAGTAGTCAGTATGGCAGGCACTATTATTATCCCACTTTATAGATGAGGATACTGAGACTTTAACACATCGACTGCCACACTAGAAAAAAATTATTTTTTCCTTGGATCCACATTTTATTACAAAAATAGAATAAAAACTCCAAAAACAAAATGATCCTTTCTAATTTAATGAAAATTTATTATTTTTTATTGTTTTCTGTGTTTCAGTTATATGCAACTTGAAAAATAGTTCACGTGGCTCCCAAGGTAGAGACAGGTGAGTTACATATGTTTCATGAAGCCCCAGGCTCAAAGCTAGCGTGAGTTAAATACAACTCACATGCCAGTTAATATGTTAAGCAGCTTGCCCAAGTCATACACTTTTTTTTTTAATTTCAGCATATTATGGGGGTACAGATGTTTAGGTTACGTATGTTGCCCTTGTCCCCCCCCCACTAAGTCCGAGTTTCAAATATGTCCATCCTTCGGGTGGTACGCATTGCACTCTTTGTGTATGCATATACCCGTCCCCTCCCCCTCCTCCCCCCTCCCCCCTTCCCCCTGCCCAACATCCAGCAGATGTTATTCTTATATGTGCACTTATGCATACACTCTTAATATAAACCTCAAAGGCCTCTCCTAGGAAGACAGTAGCAGAACATCTTTACTTTCCATTGCTTCCTTCCATTCTCACCATTTTTTCCCTTTGGAAATGTTCTTTTGACAAATTTAAAATCAAAATGTGTGTTTACTTCCTAGCTAGATGAATCACACTATGCTCCACACTTACAACCAACAGTAACATACACTGGGTCCACCTCCTCCTCTTTAGAGAAGAGCAGGTGTGTTAGGGATCCATTTTAGTGTTTTAATTAATGAGATTTATGGCAAAAAAATGTGTATGCTTTTCAGAGATGCAGTAAAAAACAAATATCTTCTTGTGATGTCATGCTCATAAAGAGCTTTGGGAGAAAAAAAAAATCTTAAGTTTTGGTGAGTCCCTTGTAGCCAAAGATATAAGTCCCTAATGCTAAAACAAAAATCACAAGGTAAAAATAACTAGATAGGTAGAGAGAGAGACAGAGACAGAAAGAAAGCAATAGATCATCAATCCATCCATCCTTGGAATGGTGACTTGCACCTAAAGAATACTGAATGTCATAGGTGGCTCCATGGCGCAATGGATAGCGCATTGGACTTCCAGAGGCTGGAAGCATTCAAATACTCAATGTCAGAAAGTACATTTGCATCACAAATTTATTCAACTTAAAATTTTGTCCAGTTATAATGTCTCTTTCTTCTTAGTTCTATAAATCCTTTTAAATTTTGGCTTTCATACACACGTGTACTATCCCAACCAGCTTAACTATATCTTAGAATAGCAGTCCTCAACCTTTTTGGTACCAGGGACCGTTTTCATGGAAGGCAATTTTTCCATGAAAAACTTGGGGGGAGGGTGGCTTTGGGATAATTTAAGAGCATTATATTTATTGTGCACTTTATTTCCATTATTATTACACTGTAATATATAATGAAATAATTATAAACTCACCATAGGTTGGGGATCCCTGCCTTAGAACACACACAAAAAAGAGACCTCTAAAGGAAAACTGAAAATTAGATGCTGCCTTAAAGTTGTTAGTGAATTAGTGAAATAAGTAAGTTGAAATTATAAATTGTTGAGAATTTTCAGATAACATATTCTCTGGTTTAAAAAGAAAAAAGTCAGTTATTCATGAAGCAAAATATAGGTAGTGTTTTGAATCTTAAATATATTGAAGTCATGTTTGTGCCAACAAAATCATAAAATAGCCATTTAATTCTAAACAAATACCAAAGGCAGGACTGGGTTCCAGTTAGAGTATTATAATTTATAAGCCACTTCAACTTCAGCATTTTACTGGTATTGCCTCAGTTTCCCCACATTTGCAAAGATAACAATGGCGACCCTGTCTACCAAAGGCTGTTGTGAAAATCAAATAAGCATATGGATGGGAAGGTGCCACATGCAACATTTGGTGTCTTTATGTTTTTATTCTTCTTTTCCTGAATTAATTTTGTATTTCTTGGTTCTCATCACATTTTTTTTTCTCATCACATTTTAAATTGTCAATCATACAAGAAAGACATGAAGTCAGCACTCCTATCATTTTTGGCATAAATGCTTCATTTATCTACATTTTAAAAACTTGTTATTTAAATTTCATTAAAACTTTCGAGATACTATGTTACCCAAGGACTACATGCCTATTAAAATTATTTAAATTAGACATAATTACCTAGCAAAATCAGTATAATGACGAGTATTATTACATCAGCAGATATTGTTAAAGATATGATTTTTATTTAAAAATTTTTTCAGCCATGGAAATTTTACTTATCTAAAGCCAAACACCTAAAAGAAATGGGTAGATAAAGTGGTGTTTTAATAAAACTTACAATGATAACTAGCATTATCCTGCACTTTACTTCTTTAAAGTTACAGCTATCTATCCCCATCAGATGGTCAGTGTGGGCAACAAAGGTATCAAAACTGCCAGAAATAGAAATATCTCAGAGCTGGTACATTGTTTTGTCCTAAATGAAAACCTATAAAACTCAATGAAAAATAAAGTCCAAAAAAAATCTCATTCACCAGAAGAAATGATATAATCAAGCAAATCGTGGATAATCAAACTGTCCATGAACACTGGCAACAGAATGAGAGAATGTTAAACCTGAACTGATGTTATCAAATATTTTCTAAATTTATGGCTCATAATTTGGTAAACAACTAGTCAATGTCTTCATAAATTGGTGAGGGTGGGGAGGGGAAAAGGGGAGGACAAATAAGGATTTTACTATTTTTAATTGAAATGATAAAACTAGACAAAGAAAGAAAATTCTTTATGAGAAACTTTATCACCAAGTTCTCTGAGACAAAAATGCTTCTGGGTAGAGATTATTCAAGGAATGGTTTTGGTTTTTGCCACCAGAGTTTATAAGGGTAGAAACAGCTTTTTGTTTAATTGCCAGCTTTTTTATGGGTATATGTGATTCTGATCTAATACACCTTACATTTTATCCTTTTCTATTTTTAAGTCTGCAACAATCTAACAGTCAGTATAGTCAGATACTTGGGTTGTCAAACCTAACTGGACACTCGGACAATAGCAACTATTGTACCACCTCACTAGCCCAGAAAAGTTCACTTGAGTTGGCTTACACTGCCCTCTACAGCCCTGAGCCATTCCTTCTGAAAAATAAATCTATTTTTATAATGTGGAAGGACAACACAGAACAAGGAATCAAGAGATATTCTTCAGCATTTAGCTTCATTTCATTAATAACTACATTCTTTAAAATTTTTAATTTGTACTTAAAATTACAAATTTCATTAACAATGGTGATACAAAAGCTGGATTTTAAATAATGCCTTTTTACCCATTTTATTAAGCTCCCAGTGAAAAATTTCCTTTATTTCATTTCAACAAATTGAGTGTTTATTATTATACATGACACTTAGCTAGGTATTGGGAATATCAAAATATATGTGATCCTTATCCTTCATAATTTCCAAAGATCATCCTAAACTTTAGTAGATCATCATTAAAGATATGTATTTCTCAAAGACATCGCATTTCTCAAAAAAAATCAATCTAAAACTGCTATATTACAAAACACCTGTACCCAACTATAACTTAACACACTGTTAACCTTGGCGCAAGAGGATACTGGGTTTAGATCCAGACCTCTATTAGGTGCGTGATCTTGGATTAGTCACTTAACCATTCTGGGTCTTGATTTTCTCATTTATAAAGTGGGGATATATATAATTCTTATGAACAGTTTTGCAAAAGAATAAGTGATATAATCCTTGAAAGGTCTTAACCATAGTTCCTGCTTCATGATGAATATTCAATAAATGATAGTTATTAAATTATTTTTATTATCTATCCATATTTTTCAACCAAAAATGAAAACACGTGGTCTGAAAAAACGTAAATGTACATATGAAGATAATGAGAGTGGAGATTTTAAATTAGGACTATCCCAGAAAACCAAAACTGTATATTTCCTATAAAATCTATGAAAACAGTTAACAAAACTGTAACTATGTTCAGTCTGCACTTAGTTTCTCTTTTAAAGCCTACATAACATTTTCACATTTTATTATTTTGAAGAAAATTATTGTGAATTTATACCAAGATACCACATGATTGGACTAAATCTTCAAGAATACTTCTTAATCTACACTAACAACTTATTTGATTCTTTTTTGCTGTTTATGTTTAATCTATATACATATTAAAGGATCATAATTTTGAAACAGTGAGAAACAGTTGCATAAACGCAGATTAATTATTGTGAATATTTCATTCCAATAGTAAGGATGTAAGATTGAATACAAAATTTTCATTGTTTTTACTTGGTTAATGTGTTTATTACTGAACTGGGATAACTTTAAAAATATTATATTGGTTTCAAATTTACTTAAAAATTTTAAATAAGAAAACGTGTACTGGTGCACTGGTAGTAAATTAAAGGCACAGACTTCTTATGATGACAAAATTAACAAACAAGATGGCTCGTGTAACAACATGGCTTAATAGAATTTTTTTGCTTGTTTTACATTCTTTAAAATGAGCCCTTTTAATATAACAATAGAAGTAAGTTAATATACTTAAATAAAAGAATTAGCTTTCTAGTCATACTTCCATCGATATAATTTTTTATTTGAATGGTTAGTTTATATGCCACTTTTTAAATGAGCCTATTTATACATTTGTATATTAACACTTTAATGATTATATCATATTGATGTTAATTTTAACCTGTTTCTAAAAGAATATGTAAACATACTAATGATCAGAAGGTTACGAAGAAAGGAAACAGCTTGTTGAGAGTTTAGTAATAATTATAAAGCATTTAAATATAAAGACTAGCTAATATGCAATTACTTTTAATACATGAGAACCTCCAATCCATTTCAGGCATTTTTGGCTTCTCTGAAGAATAGCAATTCCAGTAAAATAGCCCTTTAATGGACACCAATTGTCTCAAGACAATGTATTACACAGAAAAAATAAAGAGTTTTAATTTATTTGTATTTGTTGTTATTTTAAAAATGACTGCCACAGATTCTTTCACTGAGAATTTCTGAGAACTAAGACAGGATTATCTGATTACTGAAGTTTAGAAAAGTTCGGGAGACAATGAGTGTCATTAGCAGACAGTGGTTCTGTTCAGGAATAACTACCATCCTAAGTATCCTGGAGAAGGTAATGTACTTTCTGGGTAGTATTTTCAGCCTCTTAGTCTGACGTGACACAATTTCCTGTAACCTTTATTTACCCTTTCATATTATGTTGTTAAATGATTTCTTCACAAAATAAGTACATTTTCCTTTCAGAAAAAGTAATAGCCCTGCACAAAAAATGTCAAGCAGGAGAACCTGCACCAATGGTATCTAGCTCAGTTAATGAATTCCAACAAGTAGATTAATACTATTGCATGCAAATGTGCACAAACCACACACACACACACACACACACACACACACACACACACATACATACACACACAGGGACCAAATACTGAGCAGGAAAAAAAAGAATAGAAATTACTCTAAATAAGAAACATAGCGAAGCGTAGGCCAAACACGTTACCTCTCTTGAAAATACTATTAAGTTGCTAAGTTTGAGAAGCCAGTGATCAAAGATTTGTTTTTGCAATGAATTTCAATAACTAGAGCAACAGATCGGTTGCTTTCAAGAGAATACGATTCCAATAAACTATGAAGGATATATTCTTGAGATTGTTGTAAAAGAATTGCTAAATTACATGAGATAAAATATGTGAATAAAGTAACCTAGCACAGTTCCTGGTGCATAGTTAGTGAGTTAAGTTAGGTAATATTCTGATTACGGAATTTCATCCCCTCAACAACACAGCAGAGCAGCATTTTTACCACAGTTTTGCTAGAATACTGAAGCTGAAACAGAGGCATCAAGTAACCAGTCACAACACAGTTAAGAGGCAGTGAAACAAGATCTGAACACAGCTCTATGTGGCTGTTGAAATCTACATGCTTGTAACAGATGTATATTTTACATGTATTTCAAAATCCTCTGGATGGACATAAAAAGAACTTTGAGCACTGAAAATGAAACTTTGGAAAGTTTAGAAATGAAAAACCCAGTTATTGAACTAAAAGACTGAATAGAATAGTAGGACGCTACGGAAAGAATACCATTGAAGAATGAATTAGTGAGTAGAACCTGTGCCAAAGATTTCTCTAGAATGCAAAAGAAGGGGATAAAGAAATAAAAGGTCAAAATAGAAAAGTTGTGAAACACAGAGGACTATCTACTTTCTATTCATCCGTTAGCAATTCCAAGAGGTGAGAATAGAGAGATTGGAGGAGAGGCAATATTAGAAACTAGAGTATTTGAGAATCTGACATAATTGAAGGACATGATGCCCAAGGCATTAAGACCACTCACTAGGGGAGGCACAGAGTGCCAACTGGGATAAATTTAAATAAATAAAAAAAAAACCAAACACTTAAGACATATCATTAAAAATTTTTAAGTAACAAGGATAAACAGAAAATCTTAAAAATTCTCAGGGAATGACAACAACAACAAAAAAGACTATCCACAAAAGAGACACTTAACTTCCTCTTTTAGCAATAATCTAGAGGAAGTTTTCTGTCTTATCAACCTCAAGAGACAGAATGGAAGAAAATAAGAACAGGCTTAAGTTCTTCTCTTATTTAGAGAGAAGTTATGGATACCTGTAAATGCCAGATGCTGTTAGAAAAACATGTCTAAATATGTTAAAAATATAAAGGTAACCACAAAATTGGAAAGAAATGTATGCTACTCAAACCAATAGAGCAAATAAAGAATAAAACAAAGAAAATGTGATTATTCCAACAAGTCTGGGAAGTGGAAATGAAGAAAAAGGACAATAGAAAAAAGTTAGCAGATTTAAATCTCAATAAATATAAACACTCCTATTCAGAATCATGTTCAGGCCAACTTAAAAAGTAAAATTCACCTATGTCCATATCCATAAAAGATGTTTCTAAAACAAAATGGCACACAAAGTTTTAAAATTCAGGGATGTGAAACCATACAGCAGGCAAATAAAAAGAGAAAGTAGGTATAGCAATACTGACAACAGACAAAAAAGTCATCAAGGAGAAAGTCATTACAAGGAACAAAGAAGTATTTATACTGCCTAAAAGAATAATCTTCCAAGAGTGAATAACAGTTACTGATTCTTTATACACTTAACAACATAGCTTTGAAATATATAAAGGGAAAAAAAAAAGACAAAATACATAACACAACTTGACAAATCACAATCAGATTGGGAGACTTTAAAATATCTCTCTCAAAAAATAACAGGTAAATTAAAATAAAAATAAGTAATGTTATGAAGGATAGGGTTAACACATTCAAATTAACCAAATAGACACAATATTAATCTAATAGATATCAATATAAAACACTCAGGATCCTACACAAAAATAAATCACATTCTTTTCAAAGACATACATGAAATATTCGCAGAGAATGGTCACACAGAAGACAACAGGGAAATATTCACAAATTCCTAAATATTGCTATCCTGCAGACCACAGTCACTAACCTAAATAAACTAACATCATAAGTAAATAATAAAATGACAGCAAAAAAATGTAAGTGGGAATTTTAAACACATTTCTAAATAATGTACTGATTAAAGAGTAAATCAAAGTGTAAATTTTTAAGTATTTCAAACAAATGATAATGACCACATTACCTGAGCAAACCTGTGAGATGCTACCCAATGGTACTCACAGGAAATAGTGTATCCAATGACATTTTAAAGAAAAACTATAAAAAAGTTTAAAATTAAGGAATTATTTCAAAGAACCAATAGTAAAAAAACAAGTAAAAAAAGTAAAAAAGATAAAGTCAATCAGGATAAAAGAATCTAATAAATACATGATAGAAACTAGAGATACAGAAAAGAGTAAGCATTACAAGAGAACATTAAGAACTTTATACCAAAAACTGTAAAGTCTACATGAAATGGACAGTTTGCTAACAAAGCATAAATTATCAAAACTGACCAAAGAACAAGCCATAAAATCCAACACCACAATAATAGGAAAAAAAATTAAAGCAGTTGCTAAAGATTGACATCCTCAAAAAAAGCTACGAGGCCTGAGGCAGTTTTATAGGTGTTCTAGCAAACATTCAGAATAAATAATTTTCACTTTAAGCACAATGTTGCATAGTATAGAGAGGTTACAGGAAACTATTTTATCTGAGACTCACTTAACTCTGTGCTAAAACCAGTAAGAATAGCAAAGAAAAGAAAATTACTGTCTAATCACACTTCAAAGTAGATGTAAAATTCTTTAGTAAAATAAAAATAGAATAAAACAGAGTATGAAAAGAATAACATCCAGTAAAGTTTATCTCAGAAATGTAAGGCTCATTTACATCAGAAAATTTATCAATGGAATTCACTACATTCTTTTACCAAGCAAAAGAAAAAAAATGACACAATCAGGTCAACAAATCATTTTACTACACATTCATAATAAAACGTCTTAGCTAAGAATAGGAAAGAATTTCCTTAACCTAATAGAGAGGATCTAGGAGAAATACATAAAAAACTTTGTTCATGGTAGTGAAATAAATATTAAATGAATTAAAATATGTAAAAATATGTACAAGTAAGGATGTACACTATCATCAGAATGAATCAACATCATACCAGATAGTACTAGCCAATGTTATTAGCCAAAATCGAAAAGAAAGAAGAAAATCAAAAGATTGAACAGGGTGATACAGCTGTTATTAATTACAGATGATTTCACTTTCTATAAGAAAACCAAGAAAATCAACTGACAAGCTAGTAAAAGAGTTCACAAGGTAGCCAGATAGATGATCAATATTTTTTTAAGAAATCAAACAGCTTCTACACACCAGCAACAATCAATGAGAAAACATGACTGAAAACAAATCCCCTTCAACATGGCAACAAAAACTATAAAGTACTTTGGAATAAACCCAAGAAGAGAAAAGTAAGATTTGTAGGGAAGAAACTAATGTTTCCTGAAAGATGGAGGGAGGAAAAAGCTTGAATAAATGGAGTGAATGTTCCTGGATGGAAAGCAGTATTTTAAGATAGACAACAATTTTCCCCAAATTAATCTATTAATTGTATGCAATTCAGATAAAAATCCAAATGCAGTATTTAGAACCAACAGGTGATTCTAAATTCATTTGGAAGAATATTTAAGAATAGCCAAATGATTATGAAAAGAAGTAATTAAGAGAATTTGTTCTATCAGACAGCAAGAGGTATTATAAAGCTGTGAAGTCCATCTCTTATTTCCACAGAAATACAAAAATATATAGAATACAACACATAAGTTCAAAAACATCTGTACGTGAAAAAAGCATTTCAAATTAGAGAAAGTGCACACTAGTCTACAGACAGGGCTGGAACAACTCTCTGCCCCTTGTGTGTGGAGGGTGAGAGAACGGGAGGCACAAAAAGATTCACCTCTCTCAACATTAGCAATAAATTGGAGATAGACTTCTTTTTAAGGTCTTAAGTGGGAGAATCAACTTATATCAATGACAATGGGGCAGAAAAGCCCTTTGTAAACAAAGTACAAAAAGTCACAAAAAGGAAAAGACTGATAAAGTTGACTACCTGCGAACTGTCACTATCCCCATGAGAAATGACACTATAAACAAAGTTAGAAAAAAAGCTGTGAGAAATATTTACCATAGAAATATATATATACACATGTATACATACATACTAGACAAAGAAATAATATACAGACTGTACATGTAGAGCTCATTCAAAAACAATACCAAAAAAAGGAAGAAAAGAAAGGAAAGTCCAGTGGTGAAACGGGCAAATGACATGTAAGCAGGTCATTTCAGGGGAAAAAACAGATTGGCCAATAAACAGATGAAAGCGTGTTCAATCTCCTTAGTAGTCACGGAAAATTCAAATTAAAATAAGATACAACTTTTCACACATCAGACTGGAAAAAAATTAAAAGTTTTATAATATCAAGTTTTATAAAGGAGTAAGAAAACAGTGACTATGTTCTGCTTTTTCAGTGAGAGCAAATATACGTAAGTAAATGCACTGAAAGGGTGTAAGGAATACATACCTAGCTGATAAAGGAGATAGCTTGGGGTGTTGGTGGAGGCGGGGGTGACAAAACATCAAGATTGGCAATGAATGTCAAGAAAATTTGCTTTTATCTTTTATTCATTCAGCATTCATTCACAAACATTTACGGAGTGTTTAATATATGTCAGGCTCTGTAATAAGCAATGGATATAAGAAGCAAACAAAAGCCCCTGTTTTCACAAAGCTTCTTTTCTAGAGAGAAAGGCAGGCTGTAAATAGGTAAACCAGCAAATAATAAAAACACTTTCTATTTTAATTTAAAATAATTTCAGAAACTGGTATAAAATAAAACAGGACTATTTTTATTCTGAAATGTATTAATCATTGACAAAGAAATGTACTTATGTATTACTTGTGAAATAGAAATATTAATTTTTAAAACTTGATAAAAGTTTATTTTCTCTGTAATGGTTTACATTTGGAGAATTTATGCACCTAACAATATTTAACCTTCTGAAATGTCTGGATAAAAATTCCTAAAAAGCCAAACCAGCAATGACTGACCAGAAAACATGGGTTTATAAACAGAAAAGGAGGTTTTGTACTGAGACGTTTGTACATTCCATGTAGCACTGAGTGAGGGTAGGGTAGGGCTTTCTGTCTGGTCCACTGAGAGGAGCTAAAAGCTACTCCAGGCTTCACAGAAGTTCCATGGTTCTTAATAAGAAGGTGGGGTTAGGTAAGGGGCCCTGAGGCCACACTCAGGACCTAACTGGGCAAAAGGTTCCTCCACTAACAACCTCCCACCCTTTCCCACCCCCAACACACATAAATCCCTGGCCCAGAGCTCCTCCCATTTGACAGGAAGAACAGCTATCCAACCTAAGGCTGTGGGCCCAACAAGACTTCTGAACCAGGCCAGGTGTGGTGGCTCATGTCTACAATCCCAGCACTTTAGGAGAATGAACAGGGTGGGAGAACTGCTTGAGTCCAGAAGTCTGAGGCTGCGGTGAGCTATGATTGCACCACTGCACACTAGCCCAGGCACAGAGCCAGACCCTGTCTCAAAAAAAAAAAAAGACTTCTGAACCAAAGAACCTTACAGGACAATAAAAACTCTCAAGCTTCCAAGTGAAAAACAGACGTCAGTTCGTTTATTTCCTAAATATATGCATAATACCACACATATAAATTTCCCCCATATTTGCAGGGGAAAAAAGAGACCACTGACTGCTATATAGTCTACAGTTCCTTTGGTAGGGAAAGATAACCTCAAATGTCGGTACTTGGAAAGTTATATTCTGTTTGATTAAAATATTTCGTAGAAGCATGTTAACTAACTAAACAACAACTAACTTTGAAGTGTGTTCACTAATTTCTTTTCAGGTTCCATATAGTCATTTCGGCAGAAATATGTATGTGAACAGTACCTTTCCTGGTTTGGATTTTTCTCTATTTATAATCTAAAAGATAAAAACATAGATTTATAAGTCTAGTTAAGCAAGAAGCAGTGTCCAAAATTTAAAAGGCTCCTTCACTTGTTACTCTATCACTAATATTTCCTCAAAATATACTCACAAATATATTTTACATGTTATTCAATTTGCTAAAAATTCTATTCCATTCAATCTGTCGGAAAAAAAGAATGACATAAAATGTGATATTCAAAGATTATTTTTATTATTTACATAGGACAACTACCAACATATTAAAAAAAAAAAAGCCCACAAAAAAATTCTGCATTTGTCTAAAGCACTGATTCACACTCTAAAGAACTACTATTCTTTTAAGATACGCCACATCTGCCCTCTATAAAACACATGTTCAAGGCATGAACATTTGAGTAAAGCGAAACTTCCCTTAAAACAAGTGTGTTTATTTGAACACACAATTTCAGAACCAAATCAACAAGTGTTTTAGGGGTTCACACTCATAAAGGATCCCATGTGTGTTTATTTGAATATAATCGCACTGAAATAAACACAGCTGCGTTTATTTCAGCGTGTGAGAATCCAGATCTACACATATTTGTGCAAGAATGAATCATGAAACTGTGTCTTAGTGCACAGAAATACGAATAGGAAATAGCACAGAGCATAATCACTTTCTCCAAGCACATCCCTGAAAATTAAATCTATAGCTAAAAGATATTTCAGGAAAAGGCACAATTCAATATATTCCATAATGTAATCAAGAACAACAATTTAACTTAAATAAAAATAAGGTCCTCCATTTTTCTCTCCTTAGTCCCATTCATCTTTACCCCTTTCTCCTCAGAAGCAGACAATATCATAAATTCGAGTAAACAATGTGTAGCATTGTTTGGGGTGTTTTCTAAAAATATATATAGAAGATATAAAGTAAAAATTATTATGTAATATGTTTGTTTTCCATCACTACAGTTGAGATTAATCCATACTAATTCATTCATTTTAACTGCTGCATGTTTATTCCATCATGTCAATGCACCATAATTTATCTGTTTCCCTACTGGTGATCCCTGAGGCTATTTCCAGTTTTCCAGATTACCAAACAATTCTACAATGATTACCCTTATACATATGTCCTTATGCAGATGTTTGAAAGTTTCTCTAGGGTAGGAGAGTGTGTGTGTGTGTGTGTGTGTGTGTGTGTGTGTATGTATGTTCACACACATATATATATATATATATAAATAGATGCAGAATTGCTATATATTTTTCAATTTTTGCTAGATATTGACAAATTGCTCCCCTAAGTGGCTGTATCAATTTATACTGATTTGGAATGGATCTATATAACCGAAACAATCTGTCCTAAGCACAGTGTTTAAGGAATCAGTTTCTTAAGTGGCAAATTGTTATTTATTCCACACCTAAGATACAGACTATGCAGACTTTCATGTCCTTGCTTGATCCATTTAGGTTAGTTAGTACAGTGGTTCTCAACCAGTGATTTCTGCCCCCTCAGAGCCATTTATCAATGTCTGGAGACGTTTTTAACTGTCATGACTAGAGAAGTGGTCCTAGCACTAGGGGCTAAAGGCCAGGGATGCTACTAAACTTTCTACAATGCACAGGGCAGCCCCCAACAACAAAGGATTATCCAAACTGAAATGTCAATAGCACATATTAGCAGTATGATTCAGTCTATCCCTGTTTTTTATTTGGTCTTCTTTCTCAATTAGATTGCTACACATTTTTGCCTTCCTCAGTATTCAGAATAACCTTCCTCCTAGCTATAAGACAGAATATCCACCTGTTTGTTCTAGCACACAAATTCATTCCTTGGCCAAATGTAAGTGCCAAAAACTTTTGGCCTCCAAGATCATTCTTTAGATAATAATAAGCAGTGACTTCAAAAGGAAGTGTTTTCTGACACCATAAACAGCTGGATTCAGAAAAAGGAGACCGATACCACACCTAACACCAGCCCCATTAATCAGAATATTTACATCTTTCTGAAGTAACCGACTACACATATCTAAACTGAAACAACTGGAAATACAACTAAATCTAAGTCTCACGGCTTATCAGAAAGAAATCTTACTCTCACTTCCTAGTTGACTTTACTTAGTATCTCAGCTGACATTTTTGCCATTTCTTTTATTTATAAATCTAAGCCATGGCATAGCAAGAGCGAGAAAGAAAGATTTTTTAAGTTAAATCATTTAATTACTTCTTTTGGAAAAAAAAGACAAGAGATAAAAGGTCAAGATACTACCTAGGAAGAGCTGAAAAGACATATGTTTGCTTTTACCCATCTTAGAGGATTTTTTTTTCCATTTTTCCCATTATTTTCCCTCAACTGAGTTAGAAAGCAGTAAGAGGTTTAACTTTCCCTCAGTTTAATATGAAAAATGTAACTTCAGTATTCATTTGGAGGCCATGTGAGTAAATGGATAAAAAAAAATGAACAAGAAATTAAGAGACCAAGAATTATAATCCTAGCTGACACTGAGTCTCTCTTACTATTTCCACTGTGGCTTTCAATGATTGCCTCTACAATGAAGGCTTCTAAATCTACACGTGTCTCTGAGTTTTAGTTCAGCATTTCCAGATGCTTGTTTGACATCTTCACATGGGATGCCCCTTGCCAAATGGTATGCTACTCAACATGCTCCTGAACTGAATTTCTCTGCACGCTTTTGGACAACCTCCACCCCAGAAATTCCATCCCTGTGTGAAAGGACCAGCATGCCTTTAGGCAGCCAGCATCTTCAGTGGCTTCCTCTCCTTTAGTTTCCCAACTTCTGTACTGCTTCTTCTGCAATATCTTTTCGGTCTGTTTCTTCTTTTCCAGTATAACTGCCACAGCTAAGAGCAGGTCCCAATGAATCCCATACACTGACTGATTCCAGACTTGTCTCCCTCCTGCTTGTTCCCAGTTTCTCTTCCTAAAATTCACCCTACCCATATGTTGTCACAGTAATTTTTCTATATAGTTCCGACTATGTCACTTCCCAGTTGGTCTGGCATCTCAGGATATCCATAACTTGGCCTCAAACCAACGTTAAATGACTTTTCTCCCCAGAACTCCCTTCAATAAGCCAAATCAAGGCCAAACAATAACCAGCTTTCTTATACACAAACCCACACTTGCCTGCCACCGTATCTTTTCTCAGGCTATTCCTTCTACCTAAAAAGCCTTTCACATAAATTTTTACACATTCAGATCTTATCCTACCTACTTCAAAGACTGATCAAATCATACCCCTTAAGTGATAACTTCTCTGTTTTTCCCCCCTTTGAAAAGCAACTCCTCCTCCTGAATGGTCTCTTGTTCATTTATGACCATGCTGTTTTGCTATTACTGTTCTGACCCTGGGAGACAATATAGCTAATGGTTATGCAGATAGACTCTGGTGTTAGACTGCCTGAGGTCAGAACCCATTACTAGTTATGGGACTTTGAGCTAGTTACATAACTTCTCTGATTTCAGTGGGGTGGACACTGTGATGCCCTACCTAGAGCCCCCTTATCTTGACAGTATACCCACCGCCCAGCTGCTGTGTTGGATGCTAACACCTCACAGCTGCATGAGAGCTACCTTGCTCAGAGAATCGGGGAGATCATATCCTTGCATCACTGTTTGGTCCCTAGGACAAGGACACCACCACCACCACCACCACCACCACCACCACCACCATCCCCCGCCTTCAATGCCTGACTGATAAGGAGTATCAAGGTAGCCCTCTTTCTTAATGACAACTCTATGGTGCCATTCACACTCCAAAGCTCCCTGTGGGTTTTAGCAGAACCCATTTGACTGGCTTCTTCCTGTAACCCAGCATTTCTCAAATTTTAGCATTAATCAGAATCATGTGGATGACTTATTAAACCACAGACTGCTGTTAAACATCCCCCCGCCCCTTGCCCAGAGTTTCTGATTCAGGGTTCTGGAGTAAAATCTGAGAACAGGAATTTTAACAGCGATGATGGCACTACTAGTCCAGGGACCACTGCCCTCCCCAGCCTGCTTTCCTCCCTTGCTATAAAAGATTCCTCCTGAGAGCCCTCTGTCAATAAATCACCTACACAAGAGCCTGCATCACAGGCTCTGCTTCCAAGAGAACTGACCTAAGGCATGCAGCTTCCTAAATGTATAAAAGAGGTACATTATTACTTAAACGATGACTGTGAGATGAATCAGATAATACATGCAATAGGCTTAGAATAGTACCTGGCACATAAAAAATTCCTTAAAAAGTATTAGTTACCATCATCAGCTCTTCTAATATTACTAAACATTCCTTGAGCGTACGATCTATCTATCTGTTACTCAACTTTGTATTTCCTTTATTAACTAAGGCTAATACTGACAACTGAAATCAATCTATTGGGCTTAAGGTATTTTGTACTGTACTAGATACAATAACTAAAACTTGGTCTCATTAATGAGAAGGAGCTTTAATATCTGCTCCCTAAAAGATTCTGGAGGAAAAGAGAGGTGTAAGTGCTCAGTCATAGTTGCTGCAGGCAATGTTTAAGAAAGAATTCAAGAAATGGGAATGAAAGCCAGGAACGGGACATCAGTGGGGTTCCTGGAGGGTAAGTATTGGAAAGTGTCAAATGTTATTCTGGAAAGGCTGTTAATGGAATTAAAGAGTAGATCACATGTGTGTGAATAAAAGGTTACTATAAAATAAGACTACCAGCAAAAACAATAAATGTGAATGAATCTTTAACTTCCTGATCACAGAGCTAGCGTTTCATGTGATAAACTGCAATTTTTTTTGGAAATTTTTGGTATTTCAGTGAACAATGGTCATTAGCCAATTTCTCTAGCTAATGTTAGACTTTAGCCAAAGACAGTCCATTAAATATCTAGTCATTTTGTATAGCTATCTTGTTGATGAAGCCCACACTTCTCAAAATGGAATAATCATACCATTGCCCACTGCCACCATCCCTGGGAAATACAGACTGGTATAACAAGTGGAATCTACAAAATGAAAAAGGTAAATATTCCTAGGACATCAATTTTCTTAATAGAAAATAATTTCAAACACTATTTCTACATTAAAACATGTAAGTATATTCTTGATAGGTATGTGAATTACACCAGCATGTGCTTTTGTCAATCTTCAAACTGTATAGAGTACTTAAGATTTATGCATCTTACTGTATGTCAATTTTAATTCAATTTAAAAAAAACCCAAAAAATATAAAAGACATATATATTACAGAATATAATATTCAAATGGACTTTTAAGATAAAGCATTCTAGAAACTTCAACAAATCTGAGTTTCTGGCAGCAAAATTTGGGCTATGATACCTGACTTCATAAGAATGTGAGTTTACTTCCCTCTGCCATTCAGGTACTTTAGTAGAAAAATGTGAGACTCAGAATACTAAGAAATCCAAAGATCACTCTGATTCTAGCTTCCAGCTTTGAGAGATAGCTCCAGAATCTATCCAAAGATGCTTGGCTCTTGAAAGTTTTCCAACATATTATTTGATTATTTTACATAAATTGAGCCTTTTCTGGAAATTTAAATGGGTAGCATGTTAGGATTACCACTTAAGGTAGTCTGTGCATTAAGACACATTTCTCAAAGCAATCTCTTCACAAACACACAAAAAGTATCAGAAAATCACCACAACCACAGCAGCCCCAGTGGGTCAGCCGCACTGGTTCTGTTAATTAAAGGAATAACTGCAGAAAGTTACCAGATACATACAAAGCTGCATAACACCCAGCATTTACATGTACTACTCCCCAGCAGGGAGAAAGGCTCTGAAAGTTTGCTCTGCAAAATGGTTCAGGCTCAAGGCCAGCATCTAAACAGCATCTAATTCAAAAAAATTAAATAAATAAACACACACACACGCACCAAAATTATAAAACTAATATGAGCCATTTTATATATAATAATAAGCACGTAAACCTGTTCAATAAACATCTGTTGAATCACAGAGTTGAACAGGCAGTGAATTCTACTAAACAGTAATTTTCTAAAATGGAATGCAAAGTCTTTATGTCTTGGAGAAATTTGGCAGGATAGCGGCAAAGAGTGATATAATATCAGAACACGTGAAAAAACAGAGCTGAGCAAATCCCTGAGCCACTCAGGCCAATATCTGATCTGACAGTGGAGGCAAGGGCTTGATGTAGAAGGTCATGGTTTTCTCGACCCTGACATCAACCTCACAAGATTATGGACAAACTCCAAAGCCTCCTATTTGCTATAATGCCCCTGTTATTTTTCTATCATAAACAAATTTATTTAAATTCTATATCTGCAGAAACGTATATTTCCTATTATCTTTGCTGGGGATAACAGTTTTTAACATTTCTGCCCTAATGTTTAAGATAGGCATGCATGGTGGAGGGAGGAATATTCACATAGAAATCTTTTAAGACCCTAAGAAATTACTACTCATCAGATTCACCAGAATTGGAGTAAATAATCCTTTGATGCTTTATCCATGATTTCAGAGGCTGAAACCAGAGATACTTTCGGCATTCAAGAAGAGAGCCTCCCCCAATGACAACTCTGAATACCAACAGTATTTACAGATGCCCTTCATTGGGGCTTCTTGAACTCACATCTTTCTAACTCAGAGATGCATACAGTATTTATAGAACACAAACATTGTGTTCTTAAATGTGAGTAGGATAGTTTTGGTTCAGTTTCTGTTTTTGATGAATAACTTATTGTTAGACTTTTATGATCACAGCAGTGGAGTGATCAGAGCAGTCAATGTCTTCTTGAAAAGTTAATAAGCACTCTCCAACCTTTTTCTGGGGTCTTTGACGAAGAACCCAACTTGTGTGGATTATTTTGCCTTTTGCACATTACTTTTCCTTTGTGAAAGTGTCCTTGGAAACCCACAAATTCCTTTGTGAGCTAGGTATGTCTAAAACCTTAAACCAAGGGGCAAATACAAGCCAAGTATTCCAGCTATACTATATTGTTTGGCCAAATCATCTTGTTGTCATCCCTTCTACTCAAAACTGTTAGACTGCATGCAAGTAGAGAGGGTAAAATTGGAGGTACAAAATTAAGCAATTAAACCTCAGATAGGAGGCTTTGGTCTAGCAGAAACAAATTATCTGAAAAGAAAGAAGAAACAAATGTGTTTTTTTAAAAAAGGACAGATTCCCACATTAAGATAAAGCCATCCTCAGTCATTTAAATGAATTTATTTCTTGACAAATATTTTTTATGTGATAGAGAGCTTTAGATAATATGGAAAAGGCAAAAGTGACATTCTAATCATTGCTGTGGATAAAAAGCCTTCAGGATAGCCCCCTCAGCAGACAATATTACTACTAAACTATCTTCCCACAGATTCACTTTCACACCGTCTTCTTTTCTTATCACTCAAGGGTTTAGAGAAAAAAAAAATTACCCTTAGCAAGTTTAAAGTACAGATCCTTGAACAACACGGGTTTGAAGTGCACAGGTCCACTTATACATGGATTTGCTTCTACCTCTGCCATCCCTGAGACAGCAAGACCAACCCCTCCCTCTTCCTCTTCCTCCTTAGCCTACTCAATGTGAACAGGACAATGATGAAGACCTTTATGATAATCCACTTCCTCTTAATGAATAGTAAACATATTTCTCTTCCTTATGATTTTCGTAATAGCATTTTCTCTTCTCTACCTTACTTTATTGTTAGAACACAATATGTAATACATGCAACATACAAAATATGTGTTAATCGACTGTTTATGTTATCAGTAAGGCTTCAGGTGAACATTAGGCTACTAGTAGCTACATTTTTGGAGAGCCGAAAATTAGACACAGATTTTCAACTGCACAGAGGTTGGACACTCTAACCCCCACGTTGCTCAAGGGTCAACTGTATTTACAAACTGTAAGACATAACCACACCTCCAGAGTTACTCAGAGTAACTGCTTATCTGGAACATCTAAAAAAAGAAATCACAGAACAAACTTAAAATGCTACCATCTTCCTGAAATAACACACTCCACCATTGTTAAAAATCTAGAAAATAAGTACTTGGGAATTAAAAATCTAATGAAACTAGATAGAATAAATGAAGAATTAATTAACAGAATATGTGTAAGTTAAACTGGATAACCATACCTTTTGCTTAAAATTAATATTGTGCTCAAAAAAATAAGTGAAATGGTATCAGTCTATTTACAACCTCTTTGGGTACCAAATCATTTAAGATAGACCATTTTATACATAGAAAATGTGAGAGAAAAAGACCAATTTATTTTTCACGAATAACAGCCTGAAAAGGGTTTTTAAATTAAGAATGACTAATACCCCCAAATCTGCAATCAATAGTCCCTCATCACTCTTTTGTTCCTTGATCTTCAGCTTCTGTTCTCTAAGGGTACAGCCCTCCATATACCCAGAACTCGTGGGTTTAGATCCCAAGTTCCTTTACCTTCCCCACATGCCTATTTGATTTCCTATAAGCATTTGCTGCATGTTCGAATCAACTGCAGGACTTATGAAAAAGTCACATTCTTGATCCCACTCTGAAAAGTCTTATTTCTTCAGGAATAGACCCGAGATATAGTAGCTCAGAAATCACAGCTGGACCTCAAGGCCTCATGTGCCTCTTCATCTATCTACCCTTCCGCTTTGGTGTATAATGCAGTATCTTCCCATCGCTGACTTGGATTCTCCTGCAGGTTAGTTTTTTTGTCCTCACCTCAGCTTCTAAAATCCACCTCTCCTGTTTGGGCCCCAGGGTCCCTCCTCCCACATTCTGCCCTAACCCAATCAGTCGTTTACCTCATGATTAAAAAGCAAGGGCCTAGATTTTAGCCATAATTACTAGGAAGCAGGGGAGAAAATGGCAAATTGGTCACTGACTCAGACTCTAGAGTCAGAATGACCAGAATTCAAATCCTGAAGCACAGAAGTAGCTACATGGATAGAATATTAAGATTAATCACCGGGAATCTTAGATTTTTTAATAGATAAAAATAGGGAACAGTAATATCTATCTCGTAGTCTTATTGTAAAGATTAAACAAGAATTTAAAATATCTATCACGATGTCTGGTACATATTGCTCAACAACCAATAACAATTATTATTATAAATACAGAACAATTTATAAAAACGGCTAAATCCATCATTACAATGCCATGAGAATTTTCATCATTCATTTTAATGAGATAAGCCAAACTTTTCACTACTGACCAGTCCATTCAAACTCAGCAAATTCAGCTGAGGTTTAACCTGACCAACCTGAGATCATTGTTACTCCAAAATAAAATTTCTGAAATCAAGTTTTTTCCTTATGAAGTCAAATGAAGTACAGCACTTCAAGGGTGGGTAAAATTAGGTCTTCACTACCTCGGCAAAAATGATTAAAAATGGTTTTGATCTATAACTCCCTATATAACTGGAGCTACAATGTCCTTAGAGATTGCATATCTATCTCCCTGCCTCTCACCACGGTTGTTGAGACTAGCTGAAACGTTCTTGGCCTCCAGACCTCAACAAGGGAAACACGAAGGAACTAGATGAGAATTCATCATCTTACTTCAAGAGAAATAATTTTTAGTTGGGGGAAGGGAAGCTGGGATGATTTCTATTGTCTTTTAATTTTTTCAAGTACTTTTACTGATTTTTAAAACACAATTTTACTTTTAACAATGATTTAAAAGATAGTTACTTCATTTCACACTTTTCCATCTGTAATATTAGAGTAAAACCTATTTGTACAAAGTCTCTAATGCTTGTTTTCCCTACTGTCATGGAAGCTGGTGGAAGTATCTATTTTTTTTTTTTTTTTTGAGACAGAGTCTTCCTCTGTCAACCCGGCCTAAGATAGAGTACGGTGGCATCAGCCTAGCTCACAGCAACCTCAAACTCCTTGGCTCAAGCGATTCTCCTGCCTCAGTCTCCCGAGTAGCTGTGTCTACAGGTGTGCACCACCATTCCCGGCTAATTTTTTCTATTTTTTGTAGAGATGGGGGTTTTGCTCTTGCTCAGGCTGGTCTCCAACTCCAGAGCTCAAGAGCCTCCCCACTTGGCCTCAGAG